>WNWK01042058.1:0-16156 GCA_009830355.1 Cherax destructor | reverse complement strand
TTTTTAATTTATCTCTTCAAACAGGTGTAGTGTCTGATATGTGGAAGATGGCTAATGTAATTCCTATTTTAAAGCAGGGGACAAGTCACTACCGTCAAACTACCGCCCAATAAGCCTGACCTCAATTGTAGGCAAATTACTAGAGTCAATTATAGCTGATATTATTAGAAGCTATCTAGATAACCATAATTTGATTAATGATACCCAGCATGGATTCACGAGGGCCGTTCCTGCCTATCTAATTTATTAACCTTCTTCAGTAAAGCTTTTGAGGCTGTTGATCACGATAAAGAATTCGATATTGTTTATTTAGACTTTAGTAAGGCTTTTGATAGAGTACCGCACCAGAGACTGTTAAAGAAAGTGGCAGCTCATGGCATTGGGGAAAAGTGCTGTCATGGATCGAGTCATGGCTCACCAATAGGAAGCAGAGAGTGTGCATAAATGGGGTTAAATCCGAATGGGGACTTGTAACAAGTGGTGTTCCACAGGGATCAGTCTTAGGCCCATTGTTATTTATAATATATATCAATGACCTTGATGAGGGAATTACTAGTGATATGAGCAAATTCGCCGACGACACGAAGATAGGTAGGATAATTGATTCAAACATAGATGTCATAGAACTTCAGGAAGATTTAGACAAACTTAATTCGTGGTCAGAAAAGTGGCAGATGCAGTTCAATGTAGATAAATGCAAGGTTCTGAAGCTCGGGAGTGTCCATAACCCAAGCACTTATAAGTTAAATAACGTAGAACTTAGCCATACAGATTGCGAGAAGGACTTGGGGGTGATGGTAAGCAGCAACCTTAAACCAAGACAGCAATGCCTAAGCGTACGTAATAAGGCAAATAGATTACTGGGATTTATATCAAGAAGTGTTAGCAACAGAAGTCCAGAGGTTATATTACAGCTTTATACATCATTAGTAAGGCCTCACCTAGATTACGCAGCTCAGTTCTGGTCTCCATATTACAGAATGGACATAAATTCGTTAGAAAACATTCAGCGTAGAATGACTAAATTAATACATAGCATTAGAAATCTTCCTTACGAAGAAAGATTGAAGACCCTAAAATTACATTCACTTGTAAGACGTAGAATGAGGGAGACATGATCGAGGTATACAAGTGGAAAATGGGTATTAACAAAGGGGATATAAATAAGGTCTTGAGGATATCTCTCCAAGAGAACCCGCAATAATGGATTCAAGTTAGATAAGTTTAGATTTAGAAAGGATATAGGAAAGTATTGGTTTGGAAATAGGGTAGTTGATGAGTGGAACAGTCTGCCTAGTAGGGTTATTGAAGCTAGGACCTTGGGTAGTTTCAAATTAGGTTGATAAATTCATGAGTGAAGGGTTGGATTTGAGTGGGACTCGCATGAGTGGTAGAATTGTCAAAGCTTATTTCTTGGGTAGCTTTGAAAATTGGGTTGAGCAAATATTCTGGTAGTGGGATGGATTGTGAAGGACCTGCCTAGTATGGGCCAACAGGCCTGCTGCAGTGTTCCTCCTTTCTTATGTTCTTATGTTCTTATGTGTCGTGGATACGGGAGTAAATTCTTGGGTACGGGTGGTTTTGATAAGGACCGTCCTTGTAAGGGCCAGTAGGCCTTCTGCAGTGTTCCTCCATTCTTATATTATGTTCATTAGAAATTTTCCGTATGAATAAATAAGTCTTTAAATTACATTAACTTGCAAGACGAAGAATGCGGAGAGACGTGATCGAAGTGTATTAAGTGTATTAACAAAAGGGATATAAATAAGGTCTTGATGATATCTCTCCTAGAGTGAACCCGCAATAATGGATTCAAATTTGACAAGTTTAAAAGAGGATATAGGAAAGTGTGGAAAAAGACACTTATGTACAGTTCAAGACATTTATTGAAGGAAACGTTTCTCCACGAGTGGCTTCTTCAGTCCTAATATAGAGAAAACTAAGGAAACTAGTATATATAGTGGCAGGAGTCAGGTGGAGTGTTGCGTGGGTAGAGGTAGCAGTAGTACTAGTAGTGGAACTAATGTGGTGAGACGGGTTGGGTTAGAGAAGGACCTCTTGATATCATGTTACAACTGTCTCCAGAATGGGTAATATCCTGTTGATTAGCAATTTTGAGATATTGTAACTACCGGACTGTTGATGGATAGTGTTATATCAAAAGTCTGGTAGTTACAGTATCTCAAAATTGCCTAGTTAGTTACATAAATACATGACTGAAAGGGGTTGGATAAGTGGGCCTTGCACATGAGTTAATAGGATTATCAAAACTTACTGTTTTGGTAGCACTGAAATTGGGTTAGGCAAATATTTTTGTAAGTGGTGTGGGTTTGACAAGGACCCGCCTAGTATGAACCAATAGACCTGCTGCTATGTTACTTGTTTCTTATTTTCACCTCACCCAGCGGTCCTATTTAAGTGCCGTTTTAGAACAACTGATCAGTCTCCTAGACGTTAGTGTCCTCCATCTAGTGGTCAAACCTACCCATTCTGTGCTCGTCAGAAAAAAATGGATTACGGTAATATTCTGTCATCTACATTCACCACCTTCACCGATATCGAACCAGTGAACTCTATAGACCAATTGGAACGGCTTAACAAATACGTGGATAGCTTACGCATAAAACTGGCTTTGCAGAAAAAGACGCTGGACACATTAAAAGCCAATCTAAAGGACGCAGAAACGGTTTATGCAGAAGCGGTGAAGGCTACTGGGCGCCGCGATCATCCCGCTGGTCACAGAGTCAACAACCTGCGCGCTGTTATTCATCTCCTGAGGCGATACAAACTGATATTGCTTCGTGATGGTATTCATGTTCATCATCTTGTGAACGACACGTCCCCTGACACAATCATCGAACTGGAAAACGAATTGTCAGTGGCTGATCGTGTGCTATGGGAAAATTCACCTAACGTTCACGATGCGTTTCTGTAAGTGACCCCAAACACACACGAGGTCCTTCATTCCAAGAGCTCTCCACTATAATTTCTTAAGTAATTATAATTAATCTCATTTAGCTTTAACACAACACTAATCCTATATTATTAGTTTAATAAAGGTTTGGAAACTGGTAAATTACTGTAATGTCTTAGTTAAATTGTACAATAAAACTGCAGGCTAAATAAAATTTCTTCATTTTCTACCCTTTTGAAATATATTATTCATGTTAAGAACATAAGAAAGGAGGAACACTGCAGCAGGCCTGTTGGCCCATACTAGGCAGGTCCCTCACATTCCATCCCACTAACAGAATATTTGCAAATATTCAATGCTACCCAAGAAATAAGCTTTGATAATTCTCATGTGCAATTCCCACTCAAATCCAACCCTCTCACTCATGAATTTATGGTGACGTGTACTTAGCTCAGTGAGGACGTGTCTAGTGTACTCTCTGTGGACTGAACCATCTTTGCTCTGTGAAGACTTTTCTACTGTGCTCTCCGTTCTTAGCTACCTGAGATTGGATGATGGCTTCCCTCGACTACGAACAGCTATATCTCCAACTTAAGGCGGAATTAACGGAGGACGGTATATCACGCATAAAATCAATTTTTCACACCCCACTGAAAATTCTATCCAGACAGACTCTATGTATTATTTCAGACTTTATACCCGTTTTTATGCAACAATTTAAATGATCACGGACATAGAGAAGAATTCTTATCAAGACTGATGGACTGACTACATCGACTCAAGGCCGAGGGACTGATTACCTCAAACTCCTCCTGTTCTTCACCTTTCTCCTTTGTATGGACTGATGAAGCCACTGTGTGGCGAAACGTTTCCTCAATAAAGGTACCCAAGTGTTGCATATGTGTCTAATTTATCAACTTGTCGGTTCTCTGAACCATTCATTTAAGAACATAAGAAAGGAGGAACACTGCAGCAGAGCATGGAACGTATACATATTTTGTATAAAGAAAAACATACACTGTTTATTATAAATACTTATGTGAAAAGAATGAGAAACTGAACATTAATATTTCTGAATGAAGGCCACATCAGTGGAGAAATAAAAAATACATTTGATCAATATAGATGCAAGATCCCAAACGAAAAAAAAAATACTTCCCATTGGCTTTTCATATATTACCATTAGGTTGTGACTGGAACAGAACAAAGAAACGACACTATGGACAAGATACAAAAACAGTATTTAAAAATATATAATAACTACGTTTAGCTGATGAAAGAGCTTTATCAAGGTATTAATTTTATTTAGTATTTAACTTTATAAAGCATCTGCTTCATTGAAACATTGATGTTTTACAGTATTCCATACTGCATTTGTGTGACTGTCAACAAACATAAGAGAAATACTGTATACACAATGTGGAAATAAGTTCAGCACATGAACAAGACTATGCAGGCTTGTCCACCTTTCCTTTACATAATTATCTTCATTTTGCTTTCGCTATCTTTGCTTTCTATCTTCTTTTTGCGTCATCATTCCATTTTTCGATTTTTTTCCATATTTCTCCTCTGTTTTTCCCCACTTTATTATTCCTTTTCATGGCGTGCTCACAGTTTTGACAGGACCCTCTCCATCCTACTTCAAACATCTCCCGTGTTGTTGCCTGACAAATACTCACCCGTACTCGCATCCTGGATTGTAATTGCTAATGGTTTGTCTGTTTGAAAGTAAATGTATCTCAGAACGCTCTCGCGACCGGATGCTTTAAAGCCTTGAAGTTGTGGATGAAAACTTCAAAGGGTTGTTGCCTTAAACCCTATTTTATGACGTAAATAAGGCGATAATAAAACAGCGTGTCCGTCAGCGGAGGTGAAGGCTCGATTCTCCGTGTGTTAACTGCGATTAAAAGAAAAAAACTACTCAGTTCCTGAAATCTGAAACTCTTGCTTTATTGTCGAGCTGAAGAAATGGTCGATCTGGGTCAAAGACTGGATGATTATGATGTTCAAGAGAGAAGCACTAAACACATGAGAGCTCTGCAGCGCTTGGGGAATGGGATGAATGAGGAAGAACAATCAGATTTGATCCGAGTAAAGAGAAGGTAGCTCCAGTCACAAAGCACACCCCTTGAAAGATCATAGGTTATATACAGAAACACGAGAGCACTGCGGTTGTCGGACAGGACAGTTCATCTCTTGCAGTACCATATATAATCAAAGTCAGATAAAAAGTACCAGAGAGAACTCGGTAAGGTCGCGAGAAAGCTATAACAAAAACAAAACAAAAAGAGTTCTGGTGTTTGCCCAACGCGCGAGTACCAAGATATTAGTTGACTCTTAAGGTCGAAAACAAACACACGATCTGTTTTGCAATGGTAATCTCTCTCTCTCTCTCTCTCTCTCTCTCTCTCTCTCTCTCTCTCTCTCTCTATCTCTCTCTCTCTCTCTCTCACATCTTGGTGGCTGGAGGAGCAGTATCACCTTCAGCAGTCATGTTTCTAGAGCAGTGGAAGTGCTATCATCAGCAGTCATGTTTCCAGAGAAACACGAGTGCCACCTTCAGGAGTCGTGTTTCCAGAGAAACAATAATGCCACCTTCAGGAGTCGTGTATCCAGAGAAATAGTAGTGCCAATTTCAGGAGTCGTGTTTCCAGATAAACAGTAGTGCCAATTTCAGGAGTCGTGTTTCCAGAGAAACAGCAGTGCCATCTTCAGGAGTCGTGTTTCCAGAGAAACAATAGTGCCACCTTCAGGAGTCGTGTTTCCAGAGAAACAATGGTGTAACCATCAGGAGTCGTGTTTCCAGAGAAACAGTAGTGCCACCTTCAGGAGTCGTGTTTCCAGAGAAACAGTAGTGCCACCTTCAGGAGTCGTGTTTCTGTCGCGTGGGTATTGGAAGAGTAATAATGGTTGTATAGAAACACTCGGGATGGATGGTAACGATATAGATTGAAGGAGTTAGTGAAGAAAAGTGCCCAACCACCTGCTAGGCCTACGGTCGTCCAAGAAGTGAGAGCAATGCCCGGGTGGACGCGTCTCACATCAGGGGGTATCGTGACGTCATAAGGAGCGTCACAGGAACAAGAGATCCTAACTATAACAGAGATCCTAACTGTAACGTAGCTGGTACTACAACATATACTACACAAGTATAGTACTAATAGTACATATACTACAAAAGTATAGCACATATAGCATATATGACATTTCCAGAGAAACAGTGGTGCCATCTTCAGGAGTCGTGTTTCCAGAGAAACAGTAGTGCCACCTTCAGCAGTCGTGTTTCCAGAGAAACAATAGTGCCACCTTCAGAAGTCGTGTTTCCAGAGAAACAATAGTGCCACCTTCAGGAGTCGTGTTTCCAGAGAAGGAATAATGTCATTTTCAGTTGTGTTATAAGAGGAGAAATAGTGCCACCTTCGCAAGTCATGTTTTCAAAGAAGGATGGGCAGTGTCAAATCCAGTAGTTTTATTAACAAAGCAGCAGCAGTGGCACCTCCAGATGTTATGAGATCATCAGCAGGGGCACCTCCAGATGTTATAAGATCGTCAGCAGTGGCACCTCCAAGAGCAGCAGCAGTGGCACCTCCAGGAGTTATACAAGCAGCAACAGCGCTATCTTCTTAAGTTATAGGAACAACAGTGGAACAAGAATTTTGCCTGGATGACCAATGGTTAGAGATATCGACACGATAGTTAATAGAAAACAGATACAGTTCTTTTGATTCCTTTTATTAGTGACGTTTCGTCCATCAGTCTTCATTAGTGGACGAATTACATCGACTCCAGGCATAGGGACTGATTACCTCAAACTCCTTCTGATCTTCAGCAATCTCCTTTGTATTGGACTGATGAAGTCACTGTATGCCGAAACGTTTCCTCAATAGAGATACCGAAATGCTGCACATATAAGCCCCCTCTACGGTCTTGTGCTGCACTTCTATCAAGATTGATGGACTGAACACATCGACTCCAGGCCGAGGGACTGATTACCTCAAACTCCTCCTCTCCTTACACCTTTCTACTTTGTATTGGACTGATGAAGCCACTGTGTGGCGAAACGTTTCCTCAATAAAGATACCCAAGTGTTGCATATGTGTCTAATTTATAACATGTGTCTAATTTATCAACTAGATAAACTTCACTGGATGAGCGAAACGTCACTATGATATGCCCATCAGTGTCAAGTGCAAACTCCTACTGTATGCGGATGACAGTGCTCTGTTAGTGTCAGGTAAAGACCCACAAGTTATAGCTAATGTAATAACACTAGAACTGGAGTCCGGAAGCAAATGGTTAGTAGACAACAAACTATCGTTACATCTAGGGAAAACAGAAGCCATGCTCTTTGGCACGAAATATAAACTGAGCAGGGTAAATAATTTTAATGTCCGGTGTAATGGGGAATCCATCACTTCAGTTTCCTCAGTAAAATATCTGACCCATGCATGTCAGGAGAATTGATAGGGAACAGTGTAGTAAAGAAAGCGAATGCCATACTGAAGTTCCTCTACAGACAAGCACAGTGTCTACCTACCGAGGCTCGCAGGACCCTATGTCTAGCCCTTATACACTGTCATATGGACTACGCTTGCTCTTCATGGTACTCTGCCTTGACAAAAAAACTGAAAGATAAGCTGCAAATCACCCAGAACAAAATGGTAAGATTCATCCTGGACCTGGGACCAAGAGAACATGTAGGCCAGGATGAATTACAACAATTATTAAAGACAGAGTAAAACAACTGAAATTAAATCAAGTTTATAAAATTGCTCACAAACAGTGTCCAGAATATCTTGCTGCCAATTTTGTCAAGGCTGGGAGCCAAAGCAGTAATAGTACTAGGGGGAGAGAGCACAACTTTGTAGTACCCACACTCAGTGGCCAGGCTTCAAACACCTTTTATTGTACAGCAATAAAGGAATGGAACAGACTGCCTGCACATGTCAAAGCCAGTCATAGCATGAGCCAGTTCAAGAAGAGAACCAAAAGGCACCTAATGAATGTAGCGACAGAAAGGGAGGAGAAGGATTTTTTATTTTTTTTAGCTAACACACATGTAAATGTAAATAACTCTTTTTACCTTATTCCTAGTGTATACATATATCCTTTATAATATAATAACATATATATCCTACAATGTAAAAAATTAAGGTATAAAAAGGACCCCAATGGAAATAAGTCACTCTGACTTTTTTGGGTTATCCTAGGTTCTCTACACATATGCTGCTATGTATGATAATGTATGTAAATGTATTTGTGTATACCTGAATAAACTTACTTACACTAATAAAGTTGTCATGTAGCTCCATTGGTATCTGTCATCTTGTTGATATCTAGTACCTTCTCCAGCCCAAAACAACAAATGGCTAAACGCCTAAGTAGCCAACATTGTGTAAATCTTTTTATTCTGATGTATTAGCTCAAGTTGCAACATCATTGCAAATGCTGATAGAACATCTATAGCAAGACCTGTGAGTGGTGCTATCACTGGTCTGTGAGTTTTAGGACTCGATTGCATTTGGTTCAAGTCCCACCCGTTCCGTGATACATGTACTAGTAGAATCATTGATAACACTACCGTAAGTTGTGTGTGCTCGTATTGTTGGGTCAGTTTTGTGTAGCGCTGAGAAGAGAACAGTAGTGATTAGAGTCGAAGGATCACCACATGAACCTTCCCAGAGCGAGGGGTACTGGGAGGGAGGGGAATGGGGTCATTTTCTTCGTTGTGGGGTCAATGAGTCAATAATCTTGCTGTCATATTCTGTATTTACATTTTTAGCGAGTGTGTACGTGGCCACAAGTCGCGCGTGTGTGTGTACTCACCTAATTGTGGTTGCAGGGGTCAAGACTCAGCTCCTGGCCCCGCCTCTTCACTGACCACTACTGGGTCCCTTCTCTCCCTGCTAGACTATTCCACTTCCTGACTATTCTATATTCTATGGCTGAAGAAATACTTCCTAACATCCCTTTGACTCATCTGAGTCTTCAACTTCCAAATGTGACCCCTTGTTTCTGTGTCCCCTCTCTGGAACATCCTGTCTCTATTCACCTTGTCTATTCCCCGCAGTATTTTGTATGTCGTTATCATGTCTCCCCTAACCCTCCTGTTCTCTAGTGTTGTGAGGCCGATTTCCCTTAACCTTTCTTTGTAGGAACTAACCTTGACGCAAACCTTTGCACTTTCTCTAATTTCTTGACGTGCTTGACCAGGTTTGGGCTCCAAACTGGTGCTACATACTCTAGTATGGGCCTGACGTACAAGGTGTACAGTGTCTTGAACGATTCCTTACTAAGGTATCGGAACGCTATTCTCAGGTTTGCCAGTCGCCCATATGCTGCAGCAGTTATCTGGTTGATGTGTGCTTCCGGAGTGTGAGGGAAAAGTAAAAGTCCATAGATAGGAGTGATGAAAGTGTGAAGGTATGTAGAGTGATGGTTGAATGGTAGTTTGCTTGTTAAGGTGGGGTGAGTGTCTAGCTGCTGCTATACCCCCTTTTCCACCCGGTGAGAGGTGTAATGCTGGGCTCCGGCCACAGGTTGAAATCACTCGACTGACCACGCCCGATCTCACTGTAAGTACTTCACGGCTGCTCGTATCTTCATTATTTTATGTTCAAGAGCTTCACTCTTTAATTTGTTTGGAGCTTCACTCATTTTTAGCAACATTAACTTCTGCTATGTCCTGCCTTGGCTTTTGGTAAGGTTATTTGTTACAGTTTCACCATTTCTTTTAAAGGCCTTATACCTACTATGTAAATAAATGCTAGAGTGGTGAGTAATTCTTTGGTTTCTTTCACAGTCCTCTGTTTCCGCACGGATCATCGGATTCAAGGCTGAGTGGGGGGCCGGCGTACTCACCAAGTGAGAAAGAGTCGTTACTACCAATTCTTCACTACACCAGTAGTTAGAAAGTCTACATTCTAGAAACCTCAGGCAACGGTACTTTACCAGGGGACAACCTTCACCTGAGTCCCTGATATAATTTGTGACATTGTGGATGTGGAAAACTGTTGGATTTTTGGGAAACATCGATGCAACAACACCAACACCACCACGGAGTCTAACATGGATTCATAGCTACAGTGTTCACAAAATCAACACATCTGTAAATATCTAGCTTTGGATCAGTGATATATTTTTGTTTTCATTTTTCTTAAGATAGGATAATTATAGTCATATTTACGTATTTATTATTTACATTCCTTTCTATTAAAATTAAGTGTTTATTATTGTATTTTTTATATACTTTTCCTAAGAAGATTGGCAACAACCTTCACACGGAGACGTGCTTGGTGTTATACTCGCCCCAAGATCTTTCTCCTTGAGCGAGGTTTACAGTATTTGGCCACCTAGTGTGTGTGTGTGTGTGTTTACTCACCTATTTGTGATTGCATGGGTCGAGTCATAGCTCCTGGCCTCCACTACATCACACTCTAGTGTGTTTCACTTCCTGACCACTGTGACTGAAAAAATACTTCCTAAAATCCATGCGACTCATTTGAGTTTTCGTCTTCCACTTTGTCAATTCCTTTCAGTATTTTAAACGTCGTTTTCATGTCCCCCTATTCCTCCTGTTCTCAAGTGTTGTCAGAGTGAGTTCCCTTAACCTTTCCTCGTAGGACTTACCCCTCAGCTCCGAGACTAGTCTTGTTGCAAGCCTTTGCAGTTTCTCTAATTTCTTGATATGTTTGACCAGGTATGGGTTCCATACTGGTGCTGCATACTCCAATATGGGCCTGACATACACGGTGTACAGTGTCGTGAACGACTTCTTACTTAGATGCTGAAAAACTATTCCCAGGTTTGCCAGGTACTCATATGCTGCAGCAGTTATTTGGTTGATATGCACCTCAGGAGATGTGCTCTGTATGATGCTTACCTCAAAATCCTTTACGAGAGGAGGAACACTGAAACAGACCTTCTCAAATCCAACCACCAACAAAAATATTTGTCTAACCTATTTTTATGCTACCCAAGTAATAGTTTTTATAACCTTTTACTCATGTGCAAGTTGACTGTTCTACCATATTGTATTACTACCACTACTCACTCTAAGCCTATATATCACCTCTGTCTCCATGTATTGTTTGTAACGGCTTGATAAAGCTCCTGGAGAGTGAAACGTTGCCACAATAAAATGTCACATTAGTTGCACTTGTGTCCTTTTACCTAACAAGATCCTTTTCCTTGAGTGAGTTTTGCAGCCTTTTATCTCTTAGGCTGTACTCCGTCTGAGGTCTTCTTTGTCCTTCCCCAAGCTTCATGACTTTGCACTTGTTGGGGTTAAACTCCAGGAGCCATTTGTCCTTGGACTGAACACATCGAATCCAGGCCGAGGGACTGATAACCTCAAACTCCTCCTCTCCTTACACCTTTCTACTTTGTATTGGACTGATGAAGCCACTGTGTGGCGAAACGTTTCCTCAATAAAGATACCCAAGTGTTGCATATGTGTCTAATTTAACAACTTGTCGGTTCTCTGAACCATTCATCTACAGTCTGTCCAGATCTTCTAATAGGCTTATATAATCCTTGTCTGCTTGTATTCTCATTAGTTTTACATCGTCTGCGAACAGGGACACCTCTGAATCTATCCCTTCCGTCATGTCATTCACATATACAAGAAACAGCACCAGACCTAGGACTAACCCTTGTGGAACCCCACTCGACACACATACCCACTCTGACACATCGTCTCGTACTAAAACACGTTGTTTCCTTCCTGTCGGGTATTCTCTGATCCATTGCGGTACTTTCCCTCCTGTTCTTGCCTCTTGCTCTAGCTTTACAATCAATGTCTTGTGTGGTACTATGTCGAAAGCCTTCTTACATTCCAAGAAAATGCAATCTACCCATCCCTCTCTCTCTCCTGTTACCTCGTCGTAGAACTCTGTGTGAGTGTATGTACTCACCTAGGTGTGGTTGCAGGGGTCGATTCACACCTCCTGGCCCCGGCTCTTCACTGGTCACTAATAGGTCACTCTTCCTGCTCCAGGAGCTATATCATACCTCTTCTTAAAGCTATGTATGGATTCTGCCTCCACTACCTCATTTCCCAGACTATTCCACTTCCTGACAACTGTGACTGAAGAAATGCTTCCTAACATCCCTGTGATTCATCTGAGTCTTCAACTTCCAACTGTGACCCCTTGTTGCTGTGTCCCATCTCCGGAACATCCTGTCTCTGTCCACCTTGTCGATTCCTCTCAGTATTTTATGTCGTTATAATATATCCCCTCTCTTTCCTGTCCTCCAGTGTCTTCATATCGATTTCCCTTAACCTCTCCTCGTAGGACATGCCCCTTAGCTTCGGGACTAGTCTTGTTGCAAACATTTGCACTTTCTCTAATTTCCTTACGTGTTTGTGTTGGTGTGGGTTCCAAACTGGTGCTGCATACTCCAATATAGTCCTAACGTACACCGTGTACGTTAGGACTATATTGAAATCTCGGAATGCTATTCTTAGGTTTGCCAGGCGACCGTATGCTGCAGCAGTTATTTGGTTGATGTGCGCCTCAGGAGATGTGCCTGTTATTATACTCACCCCAAGATCTTTTTTCTTGAGTGAGGTTCGTAGTCTCTGGCCTCCTAGACTACAGTCCGTCTGCGGTCTTCTTTGCCCATCCCCAATCTTTATGATTTTCCACTTGGTGGGTTGAATTCAAGGAGCCAGTTTCTTGACCAGGCCTGCAGTGTGTGTGTGTGTGTGTGTGTGTGTGTGTGTGTGTGTGTGTTGTGTGTGTGTGTTTTTCCAGCGGCAGATATTAGACAGTGGTGCTCTTAATTCTCTGTTTGTAGCTGCAGAGAACATAAGCGCATTTTAAACGACTTATAACTCCATTTGACAAATAATTACTTTTTAACTATCGAAAACTTTAATTGAATGTAGCAGACAGGAAATCTGTGAGACACAGGTGCCTCTGTTCTTTGTGACTCGTCATTAAGGAAAAGGTATAGAGTAGCTGAGTTACATGTGCAACAATTGGGTATCTTTAGTACATAACCCGAACATAGGAGAGAGAAAAGCTCATGACCAAGACGTATCTTTAATGTTGAAACGTGTCGCTCCGTAGGCTACTTCAGTCAAATACATAGTAGAAAATGGAAGCAGCAAGAGTAGTGGTAAGGAAAGGATGATGTGATTAGACCATTAACCTTGAAGTAGTAGATTTTGAGGTGGTCAGTCCATAAGCATGGAGGAAAGTTCAGCTGCGCCGTCTAGAACAATGTAACGGTGAAAAATTAAAATTGAACCAAAAGTGAGGCATAGAAAGTCTGGATTTTTTTTTATTTATTTTGGGAGTTTATGTTTTGAGATCAAAATGCTTTAAATGTGCGTAACTGATGGCCATGTACATTTAAAACACATTTTTCTTGACCACGTCTGCAACAAACATCAGAAACAAGAAACTCTCCAGCCTAGATAAGACGTAGAATGAGGGGAGACATGATCGAGGTATACAAGTGGAAAATGGGTATTAACAAAGGGGATATAAATAAGGTCTTGAGGATATCTCTCCAAGAGAGAACCCGCAATAATGGATTCAAGTTAGATAAGTTTAGATTTAGAAAGGATATAGGAAAGTATTGGTTTGGAAATAGGGTAGTTGATGAGTGGAACAGTCTGCCTAGTAGGGTTATTGAAGCAAGGACCTTAGGTAGTTTTAAATTTAGGTTGGATAAATTCATGAGTGAAAGGGGTTGGATTTGAGTGGGAATTGCACATGAGTAAATAAAATTATCAAAGCTTATTTCTTGGGTAGCATTGAAAATTAGGTTGAACAAATATTCTGTTAGTGGGATGGAATGTGAAGGACCTGCCTAGAAGGGGCCAACAGGCCTGCTGCAGTGTTCCTCCTTTCTTATGTTCTTATGTTCTTAAGTAGTAGTAGTAGTGGCGGGTTGGTTGAGGGCTCAAAGATTTTTTTTAGGTGCAAATTAAAGGTACACTGTCAAGATTTTAAGTAATATAATCCAATGAATTCAGTAGGACTCGTCCCCATTTCGTATTTCTTAACGTCATTTTATATTAACACGAAGCATCTTCCAGAAATTACCGTTCAAAGGGGAGCGAGGGTTGCCTACGTAATGGCAAAGGACTCCTGACTCAAGAAATTTTGACTACACTCCATTTCCTCGGATCAAACTTGGAAATATTTAACCCGTGAATAATAAAATAAAAATTATGTAATAAAATAATAGTAATTTTTACTGTAATAATCATAATAATAATAATAAAACACTAATAATAATTTAACAGTAACAATAATAATATAACAATAATAATACAAGAAATAAGACTGATGTTTATACTCTAGTGTGTTGAAATTAGAGGATTTAGAGGAGTAGTAAGCGGTCTAGGAGATCAATAAGTGTCATTTAGGCCTACCTAACTGGGATAAGTTTTCTCTCGTTTTCTGTGATAGAGCAGGCTTACTCACCCTCGGCTGGCTTTACCACCTTTGGCCTACTAATTGTGTGTATATATATATATATATATATATATATATATATATATATATATATATGTATAGGGAAAATTAGGAAAGTTTCTCAGGGAAAAGGTGCGCGTTGACGCTGGTCTGTTCTGTTTCGAGGTATACGGGTGCATGATCGAGGTATACGGGTGGATGATCGAGGTATACGGGTTTTATGATCGAGGTATACGGGTGGAGGATGGGTGTTGACAGGGGGGATATGAATGGGGTCTTGTCAATAAAGGATCACATTATTTTTGTCAATAAAGGATCACATTATACTGCTCAAATAACCTGCTTGACTTAGTTCTGGCAAACAAGGAAACCCTTGTTAATAATTTAGAAATTACAGAGGAACTCGGCGCAAGCGACCACAAATCAATTACCTTTGGCATTGAATGGAAGTTTCATAGTACGAATAACTCAGTAACGGTCCCAGATTTTCGCTTAGCAGATTACAATGGACTTAGAGAACACTTATCATCTGTGGACTGGGGTAATGAAGATAGCTATCAATATGACAGTTTTCTGAACACTATACATGCTGCCCAAATAACATTTATCCCATATAAAGAAATTAGATCGAATAGAAATGACCCAAAATGGATGAATAATAGGCTCAAATATCTTTTAGGGCAGAAGAAAGGAGTTTATAGGCGTATCAAAAGAGGTGAGGGTCATCTTATGAGTCAGTATATTGACATTAAGAGACCGTTAAAAAGGGGATAAGAAAAGCTAAACGGGACTACGAAATTAAAGTTGCTAGGGATTCGAAAACTAACCCAAAAGTTTTTTTCAGGTGTATAGAACAAAAGTTAGAGATAAGATAGGTCCCCTTAAAAATAATTATGGGTATCTTACTGACAAAGAGAATGAAATGTGCTCTATTTTTAATAATTATTTTCTCTCGGTTTTCACTCAGGAAGACATTAATAATATCCCAAGAATTAGGTATTTTAGTGGGCCTGAAGAAGATAAATTATGTAGTATCACAGTCACTAGCGAAAAGGTTATCAAACAGATAGACCGTTTGAAGCAAAATAAATCGCCAGGCCCTGATGAGCTTTTTCAAGGGTTCTTAAGGAATGCAAAATAGAACTCTGTGAACCCTTAACTAACATTTTTAACCTATCTCTTCAAACAGGTGTAGTGCCGGATACGTGGAAGATGGCTAATGTAATTCCTATTTTAAAGCAGGGACAAGTCGTTACCATCAAATTACCGCCCAATAAGTCTAACATCAATTGTAGGCAATTACTAGAGTCGATTATAGCTGATAACAAGAAGCCATCTCGATAGGCATAATTTGATTAATGATACCCAGCATGGATTCACCAGGGCCGTTCCTGCCTAACTAATTTGTTAACTTTTTCAGTGGGGCTTTGAGGCAGTTGATAATGATAAAGAATTCGATATCGTTTATTTGGATTTTAGTAAGGCTTTTGATAGAGTACCACATCAGAGACTGTTAAAGAAAGTGGCTGCTCATGGCATTGGGGGAAAAGTGTTGTCATGGATCGAGTCATGGCTCACCAATAGGAAGCAGAGGGTGTGCATAAATGGGTTAAATCGGATTGGGGATCTGTAACAAGTGGCGTTCCTCAGGGATCGGTTTTGGGCCCGTTGTTGTTTATAATATATATAAATGACCTTGACGAGGGAATTTCTAGTGATATGAGCAAATTCGCTGAGGACACGAAGATAGGTAGGATAATCGATTCAGACGTAGATGTCAGTGAACTACAGAGGATTTAGACAAACT
>WNWK01042057.1:0-16156 GCA_009830355.1 Cherax destructor | reverse complement strand
GTCGTGAAGGGACGCTGGTTTGTGAGGGCACTGGTCGTGAAGGGACACTCGTTTATACGGTAATTGCCGCAGTAGTTTGTGATTGCAGTGGTCAGCAACAACACATGCAAATTTTCTAATCAGACAGACAAAATGCGAATTGAGATTCATTCTCTGGTCAATCTAGATTTGAATAATGACTGATTTTACGAAAAAAGGCAGACACACACACACACACACACACACACACACACACACACACACACACACGATAAAGTAACAGAGGTAAGGCAAGAGAGAGAAGGGTGGGTTGATTGCATTTTCCTGGACTGCAGGAAGGCCTACGACACAGTTCCTCACATGAGATTAGTAAAGAAGTTGGAAGAACAAGCATGTATAACAAGAAGGGCACTGGAATGGATCAGGGAATACCTCAAAGGGAGGCAACAACGGGTCATGGTGCGTGGTGAGGTATCACAGTGGGCGCCTGTGACGAGTGGTGTACCGCAGGGGTCAGTCCTAGGACCAGTGTTATTCCTGGTTTATGTAAATGACATGACGGATGGGATAGACTCAGAAGTGTCTCTATTCGCGGATGATGTGAAAATAATGAGGAGAATCACATCAGAAGAGGACCAGGCAGGGCTGCAAACAGACCTGGACAAGCTCGACATCTGGTCTAGCAGTTGGCTTCTCGAATTCAATCCCTCCAAATGCAAAGTCATGAGGATCGGAGAAGGGCAAAGAAGACCGCTGACAGAGTACAAGCTAGGCGGACAAAGGCTACAAACCTCGGCAAAGGAGAAAGACCTTGGAGTGAGTATAACGCCTAGCACGTCTCCGGAGGCACACATCAACCAGATAACTGCGGCAGCATATGGGCGTCTGGCAAACCTTAGATTAGCGTTCCGTTACCTTAACAAGGAATCGTTCAAGACACTGTATACCGTGTACGTCAGGCCCATACTAGAATATGCAGCACCAGTCTGGAACCCACACCTGGTCAAGCACGTAAGGAAACTAGAGAAAGTGCAAAGGTTTGCGACAAGGTTAGTTCCACAACTCAGGGGTCTGTCTTATGAAGAAAGGTTGAGGGAAATAGGACTAACAACACTGGAGGAAAGAAGGGTCAGAGGAGACATGATAACGACATACAAAATACTGCGGGAATTGACAAGGTAGATAGTGACAGGTTGTTTCAGAGAGGGAACACAGATACAAGGGGACACAACTGGAAGCTGAAGACTCAGATGAGTCAAAGGGATGTCAGGAAACACTTCTTCAGCCACAGAGTAGTCAGGAAGTGGAATGGACTAGAGAAAGATATAGTGGAGGCAGGAACCATACATAGTTTTAAGACAAGGTATGATAAAGCTCATGGAGCAGGGAGAGCAGAGACCCAGTAGCAGACAGCGAAGAGGCGGGGCCAGGAGCTGAGACTCGACCCCTGCAACCACAATTAGGTGAGTACAATTAGGTGAGTACACACACACACACACACACACACACACACACTGTTAACTGCACTATCAACATCAATCCAAGAATTTTTAAACTAGATGCACTCAATATTAATGAAATGTATAAAACATTTGTGCCGTATTGAGACAAGAAGTCTTCCTTGACTCGACCCGACTCGTCTGTGACCAAGCAAGTCGTACAGGTCATGTGAAATCGCATCATTTTCACGTTCCATAGCCCACTGTAGGCCTATCGTAGTAAACTCCTTCACGTACGGCTAACTTTTCTTTATTTAACAATTCGAAACGTTGGGCAACGTATTATGTTCATTTTGTAAATGGTCTAAGTCGTGGTGGTAGGCTCCTCGTATGTGCGAGTTATTTGTGTTGTTCCAGTGACAGTGTTGTGTCTCTTTGCTCTTTATTATGTTTCTGTTGTTTTAACAAACCTACCCTCTCCCACAGAAGAAGAGTGACCCATAAAAGGGAAAAATCCCTTCACCATCATTCATTCAATTACTGTCTTGCCAGAAGAATGGTGACGTCAGAGTTCAGATATCCGGCACTGCAACATCCACACCCCTCCTTCACTGTGTGCGTAATAATTAATTACATTCATAAATATACAGCAAGAGCGAAGGGGCTATATAGAGCACTATTCTTCAAAACATTGCTTATTCTACATGCTTTAAGGTGGCTCAGTTGTCTGAGGAAAATTCACTGTTAACAGGTTTTCAGTTAGGTTTTTTCTAGTAGAGTTTGCGCTGAAGTTCCTTGTAAAGCAGAGTAGCTGTGTGGGAACTATGCTGACGCTGCTGTTGTGGGATAGTGAGATGGTGGTGCAGGAGGACGGGGATGTAAGAGAGGAAGGGGTTGAAGATGCAAGAGAGGAGGGGAAGGAAAAAGAAGAAGAGGAGGAGGAGGAGGAGTAGGCGGACGATACAAGAGAGGAGTAGGCTGACGATACAAGAGAGGAGTAGGCTGACGATACAAGACAGGATTAGGCTGACGATACAAGAGAGGAGTAGGCTGACGATACAAGAGAGGAGGAAGAGACAATCTTGCTCACAGTAGCAGACGTCTGGGGGATGTTAAATTACCTCTAACGATAACATTTCCTGGCAGTGAACCAAATGCCCTGGAATGAAAGACTGATCTCGTGTCTTCAATGGCAGGAAAATAATGTTTCTCCCGCTGTCGTTTTTCAAGTGACAAAGAAACAAAAAATCTTCCTGTATACGAAGGAAGACCTTTTACCTTTGTCTATAAAAAAACTAGATATATTTCGATTTGCTGCACGATCCCGGAAAAGCATAACCCCAGCCCCCTCTACGTCAATGCACGCGAAAGGAAAGGTGCAGAGTGCGGAATAAGTTTCTAATGCGGTTAAATATTAAGGTTAAACTTTTGAAGCTAATGAGAAGAGATAGTCACAAGTTATCACACGGAGATTAACTCATTTTATTCAATAAAAATGTCAAATTAGGACATTATGATAATCAGTGTGAGCGCTAAACCCAATTAGTGTCATGTAAATGGTGCGAGGAGGGAATGTATAAATATGCGGAGGTTAGGAGTGAGCGAGGGGCAGGGAATAGTGGGGTTTTAGGGGTTGATTCAAGGATAAAGTTAAGGCCAAAGTTCGTGCAAGTGGTTAGTTTCCACTGAAGAGTCGAGGAGAGTCCGCATCAGAGTTGGGACTTGAGTCCAGGAGAGTCCGCATCAGAGGTGGGACTTGAGTCGAGGAGAGTCCGCATCAGAGGTGGGACTTGCAGCCAGGTTGGCTAAACGTGTTGGGGCGGTGTTGACATCGCAATTAATTGCCCTGACAGACAGGACAATTTATTACGACCTGGCAGGACTGGCAAGTCTTCACACTGCGGTGTAGATAGCGTCTTCACGTGGGTGTTTGAGAGGGAGACGCAGGTCGGGTACATGGGAGTGAGAGTGCACCCTCCCTAACCCGACCATGGGAGGAAGGTAATAGACAAAATCCTAAAAAGTTGTTTGATGGAGAACAGGTGTGGTTCAGGTGTGGTTCAGCTGTGGTTCAGCTGTGGTTCAGGTGTGGTTCAGGTGTGGTTCAGGTGTGGTTCAGGTGTGGTTCAGGTGTGGTTCAGCTTTGGTTCAGTTGTTGTAAGGGCTGACAACAGTGCTCAGGAAGGTCACGTCTGACCATCGTTAATACTCTCTTATTGTATCTTACTCTCATAAAACTAATAATAATACTTATAATTAAGAAAAGTACCATTATTTTAGTAACAGGGAAGCACTAAAGCCGAAAGGACTATACAGCACCTGGGGAAGGAGAGTAAGTTGACACACAGAGTTGACACACACAGAGTTGACACACACAGAGTTGACACACACAGAGTTGACACACACAGAGTTGACACACACAGAGTTGACACACACATAGTTGACACACACAGAGTTGACACACAGAGTTGACACACACAGAGTTGACACACAGAGTTGACACACACAGAGTTGACACACACAGAGTTGACACACACAGAGTTGACACACACAGAGTTGACACACACAGAGTTGACACACAGAGTTGACACACAGAGTTGACACACACAGAGTTCACACACACAGAGTTGACACACAGAGTTGACACACAGACACATAGTGAGGAATCCTGCAACAACGATTTAGTTGTTAATAAGTTTAGACTGATTGTTACAACACTGGTCAAGTTCTCTCACTCAATGACACGATTTATATATATATATATATATATATATATATATATATATATATATATATATATATATATATATATATATATATATATTATTTTTGGTTATTAGATTATCTATATTCCACATATTTGTCAATTTTCTAAATGAAATAAAGAATAATAAAATTTAAAAAATATTAAAAAAGTTTATCAGATAATAAATCATAACAAAAATGTTCACTAGTTGTTGTTGTTGTTGTTGTTGTTGCAGTCCTGGATGTTTTAACGTTCCTAGTTGTTGTTGTTGTTGTTGCAGTCCTGGATGTTTTAATGTTCACTTGTTGTTGTTGTTGTTGTTGCAGTCCTGGATGTTTTAATGTTCACTTGTTGTTGTTGTTGTTGCAGTCCTGGATGTTTTAATGTTCACTTGTTGTTGTTGTTGTTGTTGCAGTCCTGGATGTTTTAATGTTCACTTGTTGTTTTGTTGTTGCAGTCCTGGATGTTTTAATGTTTACTTGTTTGTTGTTGTTGTTGCAGTCCTGGATGTTTTAATGTTTACTTGTTGTTGTTGTTGCAGCCCTGGATGTTTTAATGTTTACTTGTTGTTGTTGTTGCAGTCCTGGATGTTTTAATGTTCACTTGTTGTTGTTGTTGCAGTCCTGGATGTTTTAATGTTCACTTGTTGTTTTTGTTGTTGCAGTCCTGGATGTTTTAATGTTTACTTGTTTTTGTTGTTGTTGTTGCAGTCCTGGATGTTTTAATGTTCACTTGTTGTTGTTGTTGTTGCAGTCCTGGATGTTTTAATGTTCACTTGTTATTGTGTTGTTGTTGCAGTCCTGGATGTTTTAATGTTCACTTGTTGTTGTTGTGTTGTTGAGTCCTGGATGTTTTAATGTTCACTTGTTTGTTGTTGTTGTTGCAGTCCTGGATGTTTTAATGTTCACTTGTTGTTGTTGTTGTTGCAGTCCTGGATGTTTAATGTTCACTTGTTGTTGTTGTTGTTGCAGTCCTGGATGTTTTAATGTTCACTTGTTGTTGTTGTTGCAGTCCTGGATGTTTTAATGTTCACTTGTTGTTGTTGTTGTTGTTGCAGTCCTGGATGTTTTAATGTTCACTTGTTGTTGTTGTTGTTGTTGCAGTCCTGGATGTTTTAATGTTCACTTGTTGTTGTTGTTGTTGCAGTCCTGGATGTTTTAATGTTCACTTGTTGTTGTTGTTGTTGTTGCAGTCCTGGATGTTTTAATGTTCACTTGTTGTTGTTGTTGGCAGTCCTGGATGTTTTAATGTTCACTTGTTTTGTTGTTGTTGTTGCAGTCCTTGATGTTTTAATGTTCACTTGTTATTGTTGTTGTTGTTGCAGTCCTGGATGTTTTAATGTTCACTTGTTGTTGTTGTTGTTGCAGTCCTGGATGTTTTAATGTTTACTTGTTTTGTTGTTGTTGTTGCAGTCCTGGATGTTTTAATGTTCACTTGTTGTTGTTGTTGCAGTCCTGGATGTTTTAATGTTCACTTGTTGTTGTTGTTGCAGTCCTGGATGTTTTAATGTTTACTTGTTGTTGTTGTGTTGTTGCAGTCCTGGATGTTTTAATGTTCACGTGTTTTTGTTGTTGTTTTGCAGTCCTGGATGTTTTAATGTTCACTTGTTGTTGTTGTTGTTGCAGTCCTGGATGTTTTAATGTTCACTTGTTGTTGTTGTTGCAGTCCTGGATGTTTTAATGTTCACTTGTTGTTGTTGTTGTTGCAGTCCTGGATGTTTTAATGTTCACTTGTTGTTGTTGTTGTTGTTGCAGTCCTGGATGTTTTAATGTTCACTTGTTGTTGTTGTTGTTGTTGTTGCAGTCCTGGATGTTTTAATGTTCACTTGTTGTTGTTGTTGTTGTGGTTGCAGTCCTGAATGTTTTAATGTTCACTTGTTGTTGTTGTTGTTGTTGTTGCAGTCCTGGATGTTTTAATGTTCACTTGTTGTTGTTGCAGTCCTGGATGTTTTAATGTTCACTTTGTTGTTGTTTTGTTGTTGCAGTCCTGGATGTTTTAATGTTCACTTGTTGTTGTTGTTGTTGCAGTCCTGGATGTTTTAATGTTCACTTGTTGTTGTTGCAGTCCTGGATGTTTTAATGTTCACTTGTTGTTGTTGTTGTTGTTGCAGTCCTGGATGTTTTAATGTTCACTTGTTGTTGTTGTTGTTGTTGCAGTCCTGGATGTTTTAATGTTCACTTGTTGTTTTTGTTGTTGCAGTCCTGGATGTTTTAATGTTCACTTGTTGTTATGTGTTGTTGCAGTCCTGGATGTTTTAATGTTCACTTCTTGTTGTTGGTTGTTGTTGCAGTCCTGGATGTTTTAATGTTCACTTGTTGTTGTTGTTGTTGTTGTTGCTGCAGTCCTGGATGTTTTAATGTTCACTTGTTGTTGTTGTTGCAGTCCTGGATGTTTTAATGTTCACTTGTTGTTGTTGCAGTCCTGGATGTTTTAATGTTCAATTGTGTTGTTGTTGTTGTTGCAGTCGCATGTTTTAATGTTCACTGTTGTTGTTGTTGTTGTTGCAGTCCTGGATGTTTTAATGTTCACTTGTTGTTGTTTTTTGCAGTCTGGATGTTGTTAACTGGTGTGAGGTACAGTTATTACATGTCACTTGTTGTTGATTACCTGTATGAATCAGTGCAGAATACCATGGCATGTTTACGATAATGTTGAACTGGAGGCAGTGACGCAGCAGCAGCGGGAAGTTGAACTGGAAGGCAGTGACAGCAGGCAAAGTTGAACTGAGAGCAGTGCACCACAGCAGGAAGGTTGAACTGGGAGAGCAGTGACAGCAGCAGCAGGAAGTTGAACTAGAGAGGCAGTGACAGCAGGGAGGTTGAACTGGAGAGGATGACACAGCAGCAGAAGTTGAACTGGGAGCAGTGACAGCAGCAGCAGCAGGAAGGTTGAACTGAGAGGCAGTGACAGCAGCAGCAGCGAAGGTTGAACTGGAGAGGCAGTGACAGCAGCAGCAGCAGGAAGGTTGAACTGGGAGAGGCAGTGACAGCAGCAGCAGGAAGGTTGAACTGGGAGAGGCAGTGACAGCAGCAGCAGCAGGAATGTTGAACTGGGAGAGGCAGTGACAGCAGCAGCAGCAGGAAGGTTGAACTGGGAGAGGCAGTGACAGCAGCAGCAGCAGGAAGGTTGAACTGGGAGAGGCAGTGACAGCAGCAGCAGCAGGAAGGTTGAACTGGGAGAGGCAGTGACAGCAGCAGCAGCAGGAAGGTTGAACTGGGAGAGGCAGTGACAGCAGCAGCAGGAAGGTTGAGCTGTGAGAGGCAGTGACAGCAGCAGCAGCAGGAAGGTTGAGCTGTGAGAGGCAGTGACAGCAGCAGCAGCAGCAGGAATGTTGAACTGGGAGAGGCAGTGACAGCAGCAGCAGCAGGAAGGTTGAGCTGTGAGAGGCAGTGACAGCAGCAGCAGGAAGGTTGAGCTGGGAGAGGCAGTGACAGCAGCAGCAGCAGCAGCAGGAAGGTTGAGCTGTGAGAGGCAGTGACAGCAACAGCAGCAGGAATGTTGAACTGGGAGAGGCAGTGACAGCAGCAGCAGGAAGGTTGAACTGGGAGAGGCAGTGACAGCAGCAGCAGCAGGAAGTTGAACTGGGAGAGGCAGTGACAGCAGCAACAGTAAGGTTGAACTGGGAGAGGCAGTGACAGCAGCAGCAGCAGGAAGGTTGAACTGGGAGAGGCAGTGACAGCAGCAGCAGGAAGGTTGACTGGAAGGCAGTGACAGCACACAGCAGCAGGAAGGTTGAACTGGGAGAGGCAGTGACACAGCAGCAGCAGGAAGGTTGAACTGGGAGGGCAGTGACAGCAGCAGCAGCAGGAAGGTTGAACTGGAGAGGCAGTGACAGCAGCAGCAGGAAGGTTGAGCTGGAAGCAGTGACAAGCAGCAGGCAGGAAGGTTGAGCTGGGAGAGGCAGTGACAGCAGCAGCAGCAGGAAGGTTGACTGGGAGGCAGTGACAGCAGCAGCAGCAGGAAGGTTGAGCTGGAGAGGCAGTGAACAGCAGCAGCAGGAAGGTTGAGCTGTGAGAGGCAGTGACAGCAGCAGCAGCAGGAAGGTTGAGCTGGGAGAGGCAGTGACAGCAGCAGCAGCAGGAAGGTTGAACTGGGAGAGGCAGTGACAGCAGCAGCAGGAAGGTTGAACTGGGAGAGGCAGTGACAGCAGCAGCAGCAGGAAGGTTGAACTGGGAGAGGCAGTGACAGCAGCAGCAGGAAGGTTGAACTGGGAGAGGCAGTGACAGCAGCAGCAGCAGGAAGGTTGAACTGGGAGAGGCAGTGACAGCAGCAGCAGGAAGGTTGAACTGGGAGAGGCAGTGACAGCAACAGCAGCAGGAATGTTGATTTGGGAGAGGCAGTGACAGCAGCAGCAGCAGCAGGAATGTTGAACTGGGAGTGGCAGTGACAGCAGCAGCAGCAGGAAGGTTGAACTGGGAGAGGCAGTGACAGCAGCAGCAGGAAGGTTGAGCTGTGAGAGGCAGTGACAGCAGCAGCAGCAGGAATTGACTGGGAGAGGCAGTGACAGCAGCAGCAGCAGGAAGGTTGAACTGAGAGGCAGTGACAGCAGCAGCAGGAAGGTTGAGCTGGAGAGGCAGTGACAGCAGCAGCAGCAGGAAGATTGAACTGGGAGAGGCAGTGACAGCAGTGCAGCAGGAAGGTTGAACTGGGAGAGGCAGTGACAGCAGCAGCAGCAGGAAGGTTGAACTGGGAGAGGCAGTGACAGCAGCAGCAAGGTTGAACTGGGAGGCAGGCAGCAGCAGCAGCAGGAAGGTTGAACTGGAGAGGCAGTGACAGCAGCAGCAGCGAAGGTTGAACTGGGAGAGGCAGTAACAGCAGCAGCAGCAGGAAGGTTGAACTGGGAGAGGCAGTGACAGCAGCAGCAGGAAGGTTGAACTGGGAGAGGCAGTGACAGCAGCAGCAGCAGGAATGTTGAACTGGGAGAGGCAGAGACAGCAGCAGCAGGAAGTTGAACTGGAGAGGCAGTGACAGCAGCAGCAGCAGGAAGGTTGAACGGGAAGGAGGACAGCAGCGAAGTTGACTGGAGGCAGGACAGCAGCAGCAGGAATGTTGAACTGGGAGAGGCAGTGACAACAGCAGCAGCAGGAAGGTTGAACTGGGAGAGGCAGTGACAGCAGCAGCAGGAAGGTTGAACTGGGAGAGGCAGTGACAGCAGCAGCAGCAGGAAGGTTGAACTGGGAGGGCAGTGACAGCAGCAGAGGAATGTTGAACTGGAGCAGCAACAGCAGCAGCAGGAATGTTGAACTGGGAGAGGCAGTGACAGCAGCAGCAAGGATGTTGAACTGGGAGAGGCATGACAGCAGCAGCAGCAGCAGGAAGGTTGAACTGGGAGAGGCAGTGACAGCAGCAGGAAGGTTGAACTGGGAGAGGCAGTGACAGCAGCAGCAGCAGCAGGAAGGTTGAACTGGGAGAGGCAGTGACAGCAGCAGCAGCAGGAAGGTTGAGCTGTGAGAGGCAGTGACAGCAGCAGCAGCAGCAGCAGGAAGGTTGAACTGGGAGAGGCAGTGACAGCAGCAGCAGCAGGAAGGTTGAGCTGGGAGAGGCAGTGACAGCAGCAGTAGCAGCAGGAAGGTTGAGCTGGGAGAGGCAGTGGCAGCAGCAGCAGCAGCAGGAAGGTTGAGCTGGGAGAGGCAGTGACAGCAGCAGCAGTAGCAGGAAGGTTGAGCTGGGAGAGGCAGTGACAGCAGCAGCAGTAGCAGGAAGGTTGAGCTGTGGGAGGCAGTGACAGCAGCAGCAGCAGCAGCAGGAAGGTTGAGCTGGGAGAGGCAGTGACAGCAGCAGCAGCAGCAGCAGGAAGGTTGAGCTGGGAGAGGCAGTGACAGCAGCAGTAGCAGCAGGAAGGTTGAGCTGGGAGAGGCAGTGACAGCAGCAGCAGTAGCAGGAAGGTTGAGCTGGGAGAGGCAGTGACAGCAGCAGCAGTAGCAGGAAGGTTGAGCTGTGAGAGGCAGTGACAACAGCAGCAGCAGCAGGAAGGTTGAGCTGGGAGAGGCAGTTGACAGCAGCAGCAGCAGGAAGGTTGAACTGGGAGAGGCAGTGACAGCAGCAGCAGCAGGAATGTTGAACTGGGAGAGGCAGTGACAGCAGCAGCAGGAAGGTTGAACTGGGAGAGGCAGTGGCACTCGGACAATATCAGTGGCACCAGTACCTCACGTCAGACTATTGTTGATCGTCTCCTCCACCACACACATGGCTGCACTCTCCCTCGTCCCATCAGTGCTCTTACTCCTCTTCCTCCTTCTCCTTATTCTATTCTCCTCTTCCTAATTCTGCTGCTGCTGCTGTTCCTCCTCTTCCTATACCATCATCTAGCGTTGTGGTCTCTCCCATCATTTTTACCCTATTTTCTTCGCATTTCCTTCTATTTTCGTTGTTTTTGGCTGTTTACCGATCATCACCTTCCCTACCCTATATTTCTAACCCTAACAACGAATCGTTAATGGAACCATTCTTCTTCCCTCAATAACGAATCGTTAATGGAACCATTCTTCTTCCCGCAATAACGAATCGTTAATGGAACCATTCTTCTTCCCGCAATAACGAATCGTTAATGGAACCATTCTTCTTCCCGCAATAACGAATCGTTAATGGAACCATTCTTCTTCCCTCAATAACGAATCGTTAATGGAACCATTCTTCTCCCCTCAATAACGAATCGTTAATGGAACCATTATTCTTCCCGCAATAACGAATCGTTAATGGAACCATTCTTCTTCCCGCAATAACGAATCGTTAATGGAACCATTCTTCTCCCCGCAATAACGAATCGTTAATGGAACCATTCTTCTCCCGCAATAACGAATCGTTAATGGAACCATTCTTCTTCCCGCAATAACGAATCGTTAATGGAACCACTCTTCTCCCCGCAATAACGAATCGTTAATGGAACCATTCTTCTTCCCGCAATAACGAATCGTTAATGGAACCATTCTTCTCCCCGCAATAACGAATCGTTAATGGAACCATTCTTCTCCCCGCAATAACGAATCGTTAACCTCTTCCCGTAATGGAAATAAATGGTATAAAATACCGACACAATGGAAAAATAAACACATAAGCAGTATAATGTGATCCTTTATTGACAACGTTTCGCCCACACAGTGGGCTTTATCGAGTCACAAACAGATCTACCTGGATATTGTTGTTGTTGTAGGTTCGCCGGTACATCCGGCCCGGGTCTTCTCCAAATGGTGACCCGGCATTGGCCCCCTGGGTAGAGGGTGTCGGTCATAACTACCTGGATACAAGATACATGAGTATTTATAGGATTTAGTCAGGTGGAGAATGCTGCATGTGACAATTTTGTCCAATACCTCATTCCGAGTATCCACCTCCACATCCACCACCATCAAGGACATTACCAGTAACAGACAGGACAAGCTTCAATCCACTGCAGGGGTATACACAATCCCTTGTAATGACTGCAGCAAATTATACATCGGCGAAACATTCAGAGACCTCCAAACACGTATTTCAGAACACCAGTACGCAGGCAGATCTGACGACTCAAGAAATGCCTGTGTTCAACACCGAAATTCACACAACCATTTAATCAACTACAGAAACGCAAGACTCATCGCCAGAGAAGACAACACTCAATACCGAAGAATCCTGGAATCATCACTTATCTGCATATCCAACAACTTCAACCAGAACAACGGCATCTACAACATAGCTGAACCTATTGCCAAGAAACTTCTTCATTGCTATCCCACATAAGAACTTAAGAATGGAACACTGAAGGGTCTACCCATATACTTGTCCAATCTCTTTTTAAAGCCACCCAAGGTTTAAGACTCCATCACACTACTCTGAAGACTGTCACATGCAGCATTCTCCACCTGACTCAGCATTCTCCACCTGACTCAGCATTCTTGTATCCAGGTAGATCTGTCTGTGACTAGATAAAGCCCACTGCGTGGGCGAAACGTTGTCAATAAAGGATCACAATATACTGCTTATGTGTTTATTTTTTTCTTCCCGTAATAACGAATCGTTGGTGGAACCATTCTACTCCCGGTAATAACGAATGGTAATAGAGCCATATTACTCCCTCCCCTTAATAACGAGTCGTTAATGGAGCCATTCTTCTCCCTCCCCATAATAACGAGTCGTTAATGGAGCCATTCTTCTCCCTCCCCATAATAACGAGTCCTTACTGGAGCCATTCTTCTCCCTCCCCATAATAACGAGTTGTTAATGGAGCCATTCTTCTAACTCCCCATAATAACGAGTCCTTACTGGAGCCATTCTTCTCCCTCCCCATAATAACGAGTTGTTAATGGAGCCATTCTTCTCCCTCCCCATAATAACGAGTCCTTACTGGAGCCATTCTTCTCCCTCCCCATAATAATGAGTTGTTAATGGAGCCATTCTTCCCCCTCCCCATAATAACGAGTCCTTACTGGAGCCATTCTTCTCCCTCCCCATAATAACGAGTCCTTACTGGAGCCATTCTTCTCCCTCCCCATAATAACGAGTCGTTAATGGAGCCATTCTTCTCCCTCCCCGTAATAACGAGTCGTTAATGGAGCCATTCTTCTCCCTCCCCATAATAACGAGTCGTTAATGGAGCCATTCTTCTCACTCCCCGTAATAACGAGTCGTTAATGGAGCCATTCTTCTCCCTTCCCATAATAACGAGTCGTTAATGGAGCCATTCTTCTCCCTCCCCATAATAACGAGTCCTTACTGGAGCCATTCTTCTCCCTCCCCATAATAACGAGTTGTTAATGGAGCCATTCTCCTCCCTCCCCATAATAACGAGTCCTTACTGGAGCCATTCTTCTCCCTCCCCATAATAATGAGTTGTTAATGGAGCCATTCTTCTCCCTCCCCATAATAACGAGTTGTTAATGGAGCCATTCTTCTCCCTCCCCATAATAACGAGTCCTTACTGGAGCCATTCTTCTCCCTCCCCATAATAACGAGTTGTTAATGGAGCCATTCTTCTCCCTCCCCGTAATAATGAGTCGTTAATGGAGTCATTCTTCTCCCTCCCCGTAATAACGAGTCGTTAATGGAGCCATTCTTCTCCCTCCCCATAATAACGAGTCGTTAATGGAGCCATTCTTCTCCCTCCCCATAATAACGAGTCGTTAATGGAGCCATTCTTCTCCCTCCCCGTAATAATGAGTCGTTAATGGAGCCATTCTTCTCCCTTCCCGTAATAACGAGTCGTTAATGGAGCCATTCTTCTCCCTCCCCATAATAACGAGTCGTTAATGGAGCCATTCTTCTCCCTCCCCGTAATAACGAGTCGTTAATGGAGCCATTCTTCTCCCTCCCCGTAATAACGAGTCGTTAATGGAGCCATTCTTCTCCCTCCCCATAATAACGAGTCGTTAATGGAGCCATTCTTCTCCCTCCCCGTAATAATGAGTCGTTAATGGAGCCATTCTTCTCCCTCCCCGTAATAACGAGTCGTTAATGGAGCCATTCTTCTCCCTCCCCGTAATAATGAGTCGTTAATGGAGCCATTCTTCTCCCTCCCCGTAATAATGAGTCGTTAATGGAGCCATTCTTCTCCCTCCCCTTAATAACGAGTTGTTAATGGAGCCATTCTTCTCCCTCCCCGTAATAACGAGTCGTTAATGGCGGCGAGAGTTCGTCTTGGTTGAAGACTTGGGTAAAAGTTTAGAGTGAGAACCTGACGAAAATTTTCGAAACTTGTGCCTTTGTTCTGGCTGACCCAAAATGAGAGACTGTTGCTTAGATCTGACTAAAATAGAAATTTATTTTAACGCGCTAGTCTTATATTGGAGTGCTATTTTAGATAGCGGAAATGTAGTGGCTGTTATTGGAGGATGACAGCGAAGTATTGCCCATAATACTGGGGGAAAAAAACGTATTTCCAGAAATAGGTTTTATTAGGACGTTTGGCTCTGTGTAGACTCTGTAGATCTTTATCAAGTATTGAATGGATAAGGCTCTACACAGAGCGAAACATCGCCCCGATAAAAACTTCTTCTACAATAGGCGTCTTTCCTTCAGAGTTGAAGTTTTTCTCACACGTCGTTCTCTCTCTCTCTCTCTCTCTCTCTCTCTCTCTCTCTCTCTCTTCTCTCTCTCTCTCTCTCTCTCTCTCTCTCTCTCTCTCTCTCTCTCTCTCTCTCTCTCTCTCTCTCTCTCTCTCTCTCTTACACAGGGTTTGACAAGTTAAGGATCCCTAACTTTATTGAAAAGCTATTTACAAGTTAAGGATTCCTAACTTTATTGACAAGCTAAGAGTTGTTACCTACAGCAACTCATTTGAAAGCATTTTGATTGTTATGAAACATACAAGTAGGGAACAGGATGAAGTTGGAGCCATCTGTTGGCCAGCATTTTCATTTGATCAACTGACTTTATCTCGGTGACATCATAATGCTGTACGAATGTGTTCCAGACTCGTGTCATCCTGGGGATAAATGATCTCAGATGAAGTGATGTTCTCTCTCTCTCTCTCTCTTTCTACCTTCTCTATCTCTCAATATTCGTTTTATCTGGCTCTTCCCAGGTTTCCATCTTCACTGATTTTCTTGATCTAATTCAATCCATCCACAGAGAAAGACAAGCGGTCAGGAAAGCCAATATGTCAAAAGTTTCCCCAAACTCTAAAAGACACGTCCACACCAGCACCATTTTCCAAGCCTCCTCAGGGAAGGTAAACACGTTCACACCAGCACCATTTTCCAAGCCTCCTCAGGGAAGACAAACACGTCCACACCAGCAACGTTGCTCAAGCCTCCTCCTCCAACACGTCCACATCAACTACATTGTTCAGGTTTACTCCTCAAACAAGTCCGCACCAGCAACATTGTTCAGGCCTCCTCCTCCTCCTCGTTACATCATGGCATGGAACAACACCAAGGAACTCAGCAGAGAAGGAACGACAACATAAAGGGGCCAGCGCTGCCTAGAAGCACTGGATACCTTTAGTAACGACAAGTCAGTAGATAATGCACGAAAAAGACGAGTCTGTATACAAGCACGAAGAAAAGTAAGGTATATGAGAGTATTTGAGAGGGACGAGAACACTGTAAGGATTCATGAGAGTACATGGGAAGAAAACTGATGGCAGAATACTAGTAAGTCCACACTCAGGATATCTGCTGAGAAAAGCTATCTATTAAGGACTATTTTGGGCGTAGTTATAGTTTTAAGTGCTCTTCGGAGTTGTGTGTCAAGTATGACGGGTAGTGAAGCCTTGGAAATTTTATTTTTGACAATATCACATTGTTTTCAGAGCCTACATACTCTGTAAGTGGATTAAATTCAAGTTAACTGTGGGAGAATGAAAGAGAGATATCAGTCTTTGTTTATGGGGTCCCGGAAGCTGAAGGGGAAACTTATGAAGCAAGAAGACAAGGGGAGAAAAACGCAATTGAAAACATCATGAAAGCAATAGGAGAAGATGACATGACCCAGCTCGCAAATTTTCTGAGAATAGGGGGGTTTGCAAGAGGAAGAATCCGGCCAGTCAAAGTGATTTTCAGGGCAGAATTGACTAGAAAAAGGATCCTGCAGGAGAAAGCAAGACTAAGGGATATATCAGAGTACCGGAGGGTGTATCTCGACCGCGACAGAACACGAGAAGACAGAAACTGAAAGAGAGGGTACAGAGACAAAAGGAGGAAAGAGAGATGGACAGGAGAACCCAGACTCAGGAGGAAGCTCTAATACAACCACCTTCAGATGTCCCCCAACCTGGACAACCCCAATGCAGCCAAACAATCTAACCCAAAACACACATGCCATACCCAATGTTTCCACCCACCTCATTACAAACTCCACCTTCACACCAACCACCCATAGTTCCTCATCAGGTCTCCCACTTTCCCAACCCCAATGTACCCCCCAGACTACGGTATTAGAAAAGAAGTTGAAGGTTTGGTATACAAATGCAGATGGTATAACAAATAAATGTGAGGAGTGGCATGAAAGAATAAAGGAGACATCCCCAGACATAATAGCACTCACAGAAATGAAACTCACCAGGATGATAACAGATGCA
>WNWK01042056.1:0-16156 GCA_009830355.1 Cherax destructor | reverse complement strand
ACTCATAGGTATATTTTATCTAAAAATAGTTTTTCAGAAAATCTGAAAATGCCTTAAATCGTCAAAAATGCAATATAATCAAGTTTTATAGCTTTTTTGAATATTTATTAATTATTTACATATTTTTAAAAATCCCATTAAAATCTATAAAAATCAATATTTTTATAGAATATTTCATATTATTTTCGAAAATACATGAAACATTAAAATCTCAGAAAATGTGCTAAAATCGTATTTTATTGCATTTCGACGTTTTAGAGCGGTTTGAGTGCTTTTCTCGCAAAACTCCTTTTTTAGCTAAAATTCTTAGATTTTCACACTTTTAAATAGAATTTCTACTGCAATTTATGGGAAAAGTAAGCAAAATTTTATGATTTTCTTTTAGGAAGCTTACTTATAGGTATATTTTATCTAAAAAAATAGTTTTTCAGAAAATGCGTGAAAATGCCTTGAATCATCAAAAAATGCAATAAAATCAAGTTTTATAGCATTTTTGAATATTTATTAATTATTTACATATTTTTAAAAAATCCCATTTAAAATCTATAAAAATCAATATTTTTATAGAAGAATATGCTAAAATCGTATTTTATTGCATATTTCGACGTTTTAGAGCGGTTTGAGTGATTTTCTGGAAAACTCATTTTTCAGCTAAAATACTTAGATTTTCACACTTTTAAATAGAATTTCTACTGCAATTGAAATTTATGGGAAAAGTAAGCAAAATTTTATGAATTTCTTTTAGGAAGCTTACTTATAGGTATATTTTATCTAAAAAAAATAGTTTTAATGAAATTGCGTGAAAATGCCTTGAATCATAAAAAAATGCAATAAAATCAAGTTTTATAGTATTTTTTAATATTTATTAATTATTTACATATTTTTAAAAAATCCCATTAAAAATCTATAAAAATCAATATTTTTATAGAATATTTCATATTATTTTTGAAACATTAAAAAGCTCAGAAAAATGTGCTAAAATCGTATTTTATTGCATATTTCGACGTTTTAGAGCGGTTTGAGTGCTTTTCTGGCAAAACTCATTTTTCAGCTAAAATACTTAGATTTTCACACTTTTAAATAGAATTTCTACTGCAATTGAAATTTATGGGAAAAGTAAGCAAAATTTTATGAATTTCTTTTAGGAAGCTTACTTATAGGTATATTTTATCTAAAAAAATAGTTTTTATGAAATTGCGTGAAAATGCCTTGAATCATCAAAAAATGCAATAAAATCAAGTTTTATAGCATTTTTGAATATTTATTAATTATTTACATATTTTTAAAAAATCCCATTAAAAATCTATAAAAATCAATATTTTTAAAGAATATTTCATATTATTTTCGAAATATACATGAAACATTAAAAAGCTCAGAAAAATGTGCTAAAATCGTATTTTATTGCATATTTCGACGTTTTAGAGCGGTTTGAGTGATTTTCTGGCAAAACTCATTTTTCAGCTAAAATACTTAGATTTTCACACTTTTAACCCTTTCGGGGTTTTGATCGTACTAGTACGTCTTACGCACTGGGGTTATTGACGTACTAGTACGCCTAAATTCTAGCGGCCTCAAATCAAGCAGAAACAGGCTGTTAGGCCTAGATGTGATAGAATGGGTCTGTGCTGTCAGTGTGCGCAGTATAAAAAAATTCCTGCACCACACAGTACATAATGAGGAAAGAAAAACTCTGACCGTGTTTTTGGTTTAAAACGGCGACTTTGCAGTCTATTTTCGTATGGTATTTATTGTTGTATTCTCGTTTTCTTGGTCTCATTTGATAGAATGGACGATATATTACAGAAATAGAGATGATTTTGATTGGTTTGACAATAATAAGTACCTTGAAATTGAGCTCAGAATAGCGAAAATGTTCGATTTTTGACGATGTTCAAGAGTAAACAAATCACACCATGCGTCCAATACACATCAACTGGCAAGTCTAATATTCATGCACAAGTGCTCTGATATTATTTATACCATTTTTACAATGATGCAGTTGTATACATAACAATAAATCTTCTATTTTTTTGTGAGAATAAAAAATTCAAAATGGAAAGCAAAAGTAATGTAAGAAGGGCCCGAAGACGTGACTAATGAACAGAGAAGATGTTATTTTAGCGCCAGGAATGTCTGTCTTGTTTATTATGGAACCTAATTTGAAATTGGCATCGTTTGAAATTTGTGTGAAATTGGCCAAATTGTCATTTTCTGACCACTATTTTGGGTAGTTGACATTGGTAAATAGGCGGTTTCTTGTACTCAATCGATAGACGAAATGGAGTTCTAGCGAAATAGCTATAATTTTAGTAGACTGAGACATTGGAATGTGCCGAAAATAGGGCTCAAAGTGGGGCAAAATCGCGGATGCATTAGTGTCATGGCTACCGCTAACTTCGCGAAAGCATAATTCCGTTAGTTTTCGATCAAATTTCATAATTTTTGTGGCGTTATGATCGGAAAAAGATTCTCTATCATTCCATAAGAAAAAATAATTTTTTTTTTAAATTCGTGGACCCTGAGAACGAGTTTCAGAGACCCCCTTGGACCCCAAAGGGTTAATATGCCAAAATTCTAGCGGCTTCAAATCTAGCGGGAGAAAGCTGGTAGACCTACATGCGAGAGAATGGGTCTGCGTGCCCATTGTGCACAGTATAAAAAAAATCTGGGAGGCCGCAGTGCATTGTGGGAATGCTAATTCAGTACACCTTGGTCACCAAGCCTAGCGGTAAGGAATGCCTCACTTCCCGGCAATTGGGACTCTTCCTTCCCAAGTGATAGTTCTAACACAGATTGAAGTGTCAGTGAAGATGAATCTCATGGTTTTGAGAAGTTTGTGACAGAAAGCTTTGACCAGGATACCAGAAATACTACTGCTGAAACCCCAGACCATTATCAGCCTTCCACCAAAAAAGTCAGACAAAGTGACTTATTTCCATGTGGGTGGTGGGGAAGACAGTGTGGGTGGTGGGGAAGATGGCATGGTTGGTGAGGAAAACAGTGTGGGTGGTGGGGAAGATGGCATGGTTGGTGAGGAAAATAGTTTGGGTGGTGGGGAGATGGCATGGTTGGTGAGGAAAACAGTGTGGGTGGTGGGGAAGATGGCATGGTTGGTGAGGAAAACAGTGTGGGTGGTGGGGAAGATGGCATGGTTGGTGGGAAAACAGTGTGGGTGGTGGGGAAGATGGCATGGTTGGTGTGGAAAACAGTGTGGGTGGTGGGGAAGATGGCATGGTTGGTGGGGAAAACAGTGTGGGTGGTGGGGAAGGCAGCATAGGTGGTGAGGAAGATGGCATGGTTGGTGGGAAAAAAAGTGTGAATAGTGGGGAAGGCAGCATGGGTGGTGGGGAAGGTAGCATCGGTTTGTTTTTTCAACAATATAATGATAACAATGTTTGTGCAGTTATTGTGTTGCATACAATGAGTGGATATACAGTGGACCCCGAGTTTCGGTCACCTCGGAAATCGAACAGTTATGTAAGTGTAATATTATAAGTGCTTTTGTAAGTGTATTTTGGGGTCTGAAATGAACTAACCTACTTGACATTATTCCTTAAGGGGTAAATTCATTCGGTAATGGCACTTGAGCAGCCTTCTGGAATGAATTATGACTGAAACTCGGGGTCCACTGTATATACATTATGCATTATATTGGTCTCACAGGCCACAAAAGTTACTTGAAAAAATAAAATATTAGAAAAGAAAAGAAAAAAATGAATAAAAGTAAAAATAATATTACCAAGTGAACAGCAGTCGCCGATGTTGCCGTAAGTGGTTCACTTTGTCAACTTCACACCTCTATATCTCGGTAAGTACTGATCACAAAAAAAAAAATTCTTTTAAAACACTCACAAAAATATTCTTAAGATTTTGGTAAGAATTTTTTTTTTTTTAAATATTTTTCGACACAGAGTGAGAGTTCAGGATCAGGGGTCTCAACAGTGAAAGGGTTAAAATATGGCACCAGATGTCCGTCCCTTATGCAACTGTTGCGGGGAAAGGCAGTAAAAGCACGGAACTTAATGAACAATGTCTCATTTATAATCACACGAAAACATGGAACACCAAATGAGGTGGTGTATAAGTGGGGCCCTCCTGTAATTGTTGAATTATATTGAGGCTGATCTCTTGACTTATAGATTGCCACTTTTTTTTAAATAAGTGATTAAACACAATAAAAGAATTCTAGATATCCTCCCATTCCTTGGATCAAACCTAATTATATTACTAACAGATTTTGCAATTCCTAATGCATATAATTATATTTAGATTAAAGATTAAACATTTACTTCAGAAATTCACTACTGTGGTAATATTTATTATGAATATTTACACTAAGAGGCTTGATGCCTCTGGCCTTCTTTACTTTCTTTGTTAGTGTATTAATTGAGATTGTTTTTATTACAGGATGAGAGTAGTGTGCAACAATTAATTGATGCCTGCATTCAGGATGATGATAAACTGTACCTGTGCGTTTCATCGCCGACTATTAAAGATAAACCGGTTCAGATCCGACCCTGGCGACTCTCCGATGCTGATTTTGTCCTTGATGCCTCGCTTCCCTTAGACCCCCGCAAGACAGTGTTTGTTGGAGGTGTACCCAGGCCTCTTAAAGCTGGTAAGTTATATAATACAGTACAGTAATATTTCTTCTCTGCAGCATACAAAATGTAGTTTACCTAGGCCTCTTAAATACACAAATAACCCACACATAGGAGAGAGGATCTTATGACTATGGTATTGTGGTCTTTTGTTTGTTATTTAGGCCTCATAAAGCTGGTATGTTAAACAGTACAATAATATTTCTTCTCTGCAGCATACAAAATATAGTTTACATGTAATAAAATATTGTTGTGCACAAAAGAAAGCCACAAACATGTGTTGCATTTTGGGCAGACTAATACTAATGCTGACAAAACAAGAGAAGTGCTTGTACTGCACTTCAGGTTGATGAATAAGACACATGTGCAACTCTTGCACTTCAGGTTGATGAATAAGACACATGTGCAACTCTTGCGTATCTTTATTGTTAGAATATTTCATCTGCACCGTAGACTTCTTCAGTCAGATACAAGGAGTTGCAACACTGGAGACAGTAGAGGTAGTTTGATGTGATCAGTCTATCACCTTTGGTCAGTCACTCAAGACTAAGGGTGATGGACTGATCATGTCAAAGCTGCTACTAAGTGTTTGTATTCATCTGTATTTGACTGAGGAAGCCTGTTGTAAACATGAAACATTTTGTCAGTAAAGATACCCATGTGTTGCACATGTATTTTATTCATCATGTTGTTGTCAGTAATATATAAGATTATTAATAATAAAAGATTGTAATAATATTGGTAGAATTACCGACAATATGTTAAGTAAAAGGACACAAATGCAACTAATGTGACATTTTATTGTGGCAACGTTTCGCTCTCCAGGAGCTTTCTCAAGCCGTTACAAGCGATACATGGACATAGTGGGCTATTATATACTCTCAAAGTGAGGTGAAATACTAGTGGTGGTCGAGGTAGTAGTGATAGGTAGTAGTAGTAGTAGTAGTAGTAGTAATACAATAAGGTAGAACAATCAATATGCACATGAGTAAAAGGCGATAAAACAAATACTTGGGTAGTATAACAATAGGTTAGACAAATATTTTTGCTGGAGGTTGAAATATAGAAGGCCTGTAGGAGTGTTCCACATCTACGATGTGCTTGTGTTGAATTAGCAGGAGAGACTATGTGATGGTATGGTTAACTGTTTTCAGGAGGATTCTTGCTAAGACTTCAGAGATGGTGAAGCTGCCTTTATTTTGTTTAATTGTGTTAGAAACAGAGATAAGTGCTGATTCAAGGCATTTGCGTCTACGGAAATTAGTTTCTTTGATTACTAGTCGGACGTCTTTGAATTTCATGAGATCTTTTCTTTCAACACGTCGACCGTTTCCCACCGAAGCGGGGTGGCCCAAAAGGAAAAACGAAAGTTTCTCCTTTTACATTTAGTAATATATACAGGAGAAGGGGTTACTAGCCCCTTGCTCCCGGCATTTTAGTCGCCTCTTACGACACGCATGGCTTACGGAGGAAGAATTCTGTTCCACTTCCCCATGAGATGATTGTTGGAATTTCGGTGTTGTACGCAGGCGTTGTTCAGGTTATCGTTTCTGCATGCATTAATGTGTTCATTGATGCGTGTTTCGAGGTTTCTTGCTGTTTCTCCTACATAAATTCTGTCGCAGCCTCCACAGGGTATAGTGTAGACCCCTGCGTTGACTGGTTCATGGTGCTTGGATTTAGTCCTGGTTAGATCCTTAATAGAAGTACTGGAAGCAATGGCGACTCTAGTGTTAGCTTGTGCAAATACTTTAGAAATGTTGGATGCAACATGGCTGTTGGGAAGAATTATAACTTTGTTTGGAGTGGTGTTGACGCGTGGAGAATTAATGATCTGAAGAGCTCTTTTCTTGCAATCTTTGATGAAAAAGGAAGGAAAATGTAAATCAGTGAAGGTTTGGTGAATGTATGTACATTCCTCGTCAAGAAACTCAGGACTACAAATTCGGTAGCTCTTAGGAAGAATCCGATGATGATGCCTCTTTTGTCTTAGTATCTTGACTGGAATAGAAGGTGTGAGATCATTTTTATTTGTAGGTTTCGGTAAACTTGAAATCTTAGGTGGTTGTTATCTACTTTGTGGATGAGGACGTCTAGAAAGGGTAGTTTGTCATTGGACTCTTCTTCTAGTGTAAACTGGATCGCGGTTCAACTGCGTTGAGCCTTCCTGAAGATTCCGTACATCAAAACGTTTGGGAGTATTCGAGGACGTCGTCTACGTAACGTAACCAAGTGACGCAGGGTATGATGTTGGCGAAGTGTTCAGCCTCTAGGTGTTCCATGTACAAGTTAGCTAAGACTGCACTGATGGGGGACCCCATTCCGGTATGTTTGTTTGTAGAGCCTTTTATTGAAAGAAAAACAGTTGAAATTAACACAGAGTTCAATAAGATTTTGTTGACCTTATTGAACTCTGTGTTAATTTCAACTGTTTTTCTTTCAAAATAGGCTCTACAAACAAACATACGGCATGGAATGGGGTCCCATCAGTGAGTCTTAGCTAACTTGTACATGGAACACCTAAGGCGAACATTTCGCCAACATCTCCCTCAAGCGTCACTTGGTTACGTTACGTAGACGACGTCCCGTAATAACTCCCAAAGTTTGTGCGGAATCTTTCAGGCAAGGCTCAACGCAGTTGAACCGGCGATCCAGTTTACACTAGAAGAAGAGTCCAATGACAAACTACCCTTCTAGACGACCTCATCCACAAAGTAGATAACAACCTAAGATTTCAAGTTTACCGGAAACCTACAAAATGATCTCACACTTCTATTCCAGTCAAGATACTAAGACCAAAAGAGGCATCATCATCGGTTTCTTCCTAAGAGCTAGAATTTGAAAGTCCTGAGTTTCTTGACGAGGAATGTACATCATTCACCAAACCTTCACTGATTTACATTTTCCTTCCTTTTTCATCAAAGATTGCAAGAAAAGAGCTCTTCAGATCATTAATTCTCCACGCGTCAACACCACTCCAAACAAAGTTATAATTCTTCCCAACAGCCATGTTGCATCCAACATTTCAAAGTATTTGCACAAGCTAACACTAGAGTCGCCATTGCTTCCAGTACTTCTATTAAGGATCTAACCAGGACTAAATCCAAGCACCATGAACCAGTCAACGCGGGGTCTACACTATACCCTGTGGAGGCTGTGACAGGATTTATGTAGGAGAAACAGCAAGAAACTCGAAACACGCATCAATGAACACATTAATGCATGCAGAAATGATAACCTGAACAACGCCTGCGTACACCGAAATTCCAACAATCATCTCATGAAATTCAAAGACGCCCGACTAGTAATCAAAGAAACTAATTTCCGTAGATGCAAATGCCTTGAATCAGCACTTATCTCTGTTTCTAACACAATTAAACAAAATAAAGGCAGCTTCACCATCTCTGAAGTCTTAGCAAGAATCCTCCTGAAAACAGTTAACCATACCATCACATAGTCTCTCCTGCTAATTCAACACAAGCACATCGTAGATGTGGAACACTCCTACAGGCCTTCTATATTTCAACCTCCAGCAAAAATATTTGTCTAACCTATTGTTATACTACCCAAGTATTTGTTTTATCACCTTTTACTCATGTGCATATTGATTGTTCTACCTTATTGTATTACTACTACTACTACTACTACTACCTAGACCACCACTAGTATTTCACCTCACTTTGAGAGTATATAATAGCCCACTATGTCCATGTATCGCTTGTAACGGCTTGAGAAAGCTCCTGGAGAGCGAAACGTTGCCACAATAAAATGTCACATTAGTTGCATTTGTGTCCTTTTATTTAATAAAAGATTGGATATCAGATTGGATGGAGGAAGTGAATGTATTCAGATATTTGGGAGTGGACTTGTCAGCAGATGAAAGACGAGGTGAATTGTAGAACTGATGAGGGGAAAAAGGTGAGTGGAGCACATGACAGCAAAGAGGGTAATGTATAGTGGTATGGGTGTGAGGCATGGGTGGTGAGTGTTGCAAGAAGGAGAAGGCTGGAGGTAGTGGAGATGTCGTGTCGGAGAGCAATGTGTGGTGTGAATATTATGCAGCGAATCCGTAGCTTGGAGATTGAAAGGTGTGGGGTTTCTGAAAGAATTATCCAGAGGGCTGAAGAGGGGTTGTTAAGGTAGTTTGGACATTAAGACATTAAGTCAATTATAGCTGATAACATAAGAAGCCATCTCGATAGGCATAATTTGATTAATGATACTCAGCATGGATTCACCAGGGGCCGTTCCTGCCTAACTAATTTATTAACTTTTTTCAGTAAGGCTTTTGAGGCAGTTGATAATGATAAAGAATTCGATATTGTTTATTTGGATTTTAGTAAGGCTTTTGATAGAGTACCACATCAGAGACTGTTAAAGAAAGTGGCTGCTCATGGCATTGGGGGAAAAGTGTTGTCATGGATCGAGTCATGGCTCACCAATAGGAAGCAGAGGGTGTGCATAAATGGGGTTAAATCGGAGTGGGGATCTGTAACAAGTGGCGTTCCTCAAGGATCGGTTTTGGGCCCGTTGTTGTTTATAATATATATAAATGACCTTGACGAGGGAATTTCTAGTCATATGAGCAAATTCGCTGATGACACGAAGATAGGTAGGATAATCGATTCAGACGTAGATGTCAGTGAACTACAGGAGGATTTAGACAAACTCAATTCCTGGTCAGAAAAATGGCAGATGCAGTTCAATGTAGATAAATGCAAAGTTCTAAAGCTCGGGAGTGTCCATAACCCAAGTACTTATAAGTTAAATAAGAACATAAGAACATAAGAAAGGAGGAACACTGCAGCAGGCCCGCTGGCCCATACTAGGCAGGTCCTTCACAATCCATCCCACTAACAGAATAATTGCCAAACCTAATTTTCAATTCTACCCAAGAAATAAGCTTTGAAGATTCTATTAACTCAAGTGGGGTCCCACTCAAATCCAACCCTCTCACTCATGAATTTATCCAACCTAAATTTGAAACTACCCAAGGTCCTAGCTTCAATGACCCTACTAGGCAGACTGTTCCACTCATCAACTACCCTATTTCCAAACCAATATTTTCCTATATCCTTTCTAAATCTAAACTTATCGAATTTGAATCCATTATTGCGGGTTCCCCTTGGAGAGATATCCTCAAGACCTTATTTATATCCCCTTATTAATACCCATCTTCCACTTATATACCTCGATCATGTCTCCCTCATTCTACGTCTTACAAGTGAATGTAATTTTAGGGTCTTCAATCTTTCTTCGTAAGGAAGATTTCTAATGCTATGTATTAATTTAGTCATTCTACGCTGAATGTTTTCTAACGAATTTATGTCCATTCTGTAATATGGAGACCAGAACTGAGCTGCGTAATCTAGGTGAGGCCTTTACTAATGATGTATAAAGCTGTAATATAACCTCTGGGCTTCTGTTGCTAACACTTCTTGATATAAATCCCAGTAATCTATTTGCCTTATTACGTACGCTTAGGCATTGCTGTCTTGGTTTAAGGTTGCTGCTACCATCACCCCCAAGTCCTTCTCGCAATCTGTATGGCTAAGTTCTACGTTATTTAACTTATAAGTGCTTGGGTTATGGACACTCCGAGCTTCAGAACCTTGCATTTATCTACATTGAACTGCATCTGCCACTTTTCTGACCACGAATTAAGTTTGTCTAAATCTTCCTGAAGTTCTATGACATCTATGTTTGAATCAATTATCCTACCTATCTTCGTGTCGTCGGCGAATTTGCTCATATCACTAGTAATTCCCTCATCAAGGTCATTGATATATATTATAAATAACAATGGGCCTAAGACTGATCCCTGTGGAACACCACTTGTTACAAGTCCCCATTCGGATTTAACCCCATTTATGCACACTCTCTGCTTCCTATTGGTGAGCCATGACTCGATCCATGACAGCACTTTTCCCCCAATGCCATGAGCTGCCACTTTCTTTAACAGTCTCTGGTGCGGTACTCTATCAAAAGCCTTACTAAAGTCTAAATAAACAATATCGAATTCTTTATCGTGATCAACAGCCTCAAAAGCTTTACTGAAGAAGGTTAATAAATTAGATAGGCAGGAACGGCCCCTCGTGAATCCATGCTGGGTATCATTAATCAAATTATGGTTATCTAGATGGCTTCTAATAATATCAGCTATAATTGACTCTAGTAATTTGCCTACAATTGAGGTCAGGCTTATTCTCACAGATTGTGAGAAGGACTTGGGGGTGATGGTAAGCAGCAACCTTAAACCAAGACAGCAATGCCTAAGCGTACGTAATAAGGCAAATAGATTACTGGGATTTATATCAAGAAGTGTTAGCAACAGAAGTCCAGAGATTATATTACAGCTTTATACATCATTAGTAAGGCCTCACCTAGATTACGCAGCTCAGTTCTGGTCTCCATATTACAGAATGGACATAAATTCGTTAGAAAACATTCAGCGTAGAATGACTAAATTAATACATAGCATTAGAAATCTTCCTTACGAAGAAAGATTAAGGACCCTTAAATTACATTCACTTGTAAGACGTAGAATGAGGGGAGACATGATCGAGGTATACAAGTGGAAAATGGGTATTAACAAAGGGGATATAAATAAGGTCTTGAGGGTATCTCTCCAAGAGAGAACCCGCAATAATGGATTCAAGTTAGATAAGTTTAGATTTAGAAAGGATATAGGAAAGTATTGGTTTGGAAATAGGGTAGTTGATGAGTGGAACAGTCTGCCTAGTAGGGTTATTGAAGCAAGGACCTTGGGTAGTTTTAAATTTAGGTTGGATAAATTCATGAGTGAAAGGGGTTGGATTTGAGTGGGAATTGCACATGAGTAAATAAAATTATCAAAGCTTATTTCTTGGGTAGCATTGAAAATTAGGTTGAACAAATATTCTGTTAGTGGGATGGAATGTGAAGGACCTGCCTAGAATGGGCCAACAGGCCTGCTGCAGTGTTCCTCCTTTCTTATGTTCTTATGTTAAGAGAAGATGGAATAAAATAGAATGACTTGGAGGGCGTATAAATCTGTAGTGGAAGGAAGGTGGGGTAGGGATCATCCTAGGAAAGGTTACATAAGAACATAAGAACATAAGAAAGGAGGAACACTGCAGCAGGCCTGTTGGCCCATACTAGGCAGGTCCTTCACAATCCATCCCACTAACAGAATATTTGCTCAACCCAATTTTCAAAAGCTACCCAAGAAATAAGCTTGACAATTCTACCCACTCATGCGCGAGTCCCACTCAAATCCAACCCTCTCACTCATGAATTTATCCAACCTAATTTTGAAACTACCCAAGGTCCTAGCTTCAATAACCCTACTAGGCAGACTGTTCCACTCATCAACTACCCTATTTCCAAACCAATACTTTCCTATATCCTTTCTAAATCTAAACTTATCTAACTGAATCCATTTTGCGGGTTCTTCTTGGAGAGATATCCTCAAGACCTTATTTATATCCCCTTTGTTAATACCCATTTTCCCACTTGTATACCTCGATCATGTCTCCTCATTCTACGTCTTACAAGTGAATGTAATTTTAGGGTCTTCAATCTTTCTTCGTAAGGAAGATTTCTAATGCTATGTATTAATTTAGTCATTCTACGCTGAATGTTTTCTAACGAATTTATGTCCATTCTGTAATATGGAGACCAGAACTGAGCTGCGTAATCTAGGTGAGGCCTTACTAATGATGTATAAAGCTGTAATATAACCTCTGGACTTCTGTTGCTAACACTTCTTGATATAAATCCCAGTAATCTATTTGCCTTATTACGTACGCTTAGGCATTGCTGTCTTGGTTTAAGGTTGCTGCTTACCATCACCCCCAAGTCCTTCTCGCAATCTGTATGGCTAAGTTCTACGTTATTTAACTTATAAGTGCTTGGGTTATGGACACTCCCGAGCTTCAGAACCTTGCATTTATCTACATTGAACTGCATCTGCCACTTTTCTGACCACGAATTAAGTTTGTCTAAATCTTCCTGAAGTTCTATGACATCTATGTTTGAATCAATTATCCTACCTATCTTCGTGTCGTCGGCGAATTTGCTCATATCACTAGTAATTCCCTCATCAAGGTCATTGATATATATTATAAATAACAATGGGCCTAAGACTGATCCCTGTGGAACACCACTTGTTACAAGTCCCCATTCGGATTTAACCCCATTTATGCACACTCTCTGCTTCCTATTGGTGAGCCATGACTCGATCCATGACAGCACTTTTCCCCAATGCCATGAGCTGCCACTTTTTAACAGTCTCTGGTGCGGTACTCTATCAAAAGCCTTACTAAAGTCTAAATAAACAATATCGAATTCTTTATCGTGATCAACAGCCTCAAAAGCTTTACTGAAGAAGGTTAATAAATTAGATAGGCAGGAACGGCCCCTCGTGAATCCATGCTGGGTATCATTAATCAAATTATGGTTATCTAGATGGCTTCTAATAATATCAGCTATAATTGACTCTAGTAATTTGCCTACAATTGAGGTCAGGCTTATTGGGCGGTAGTTTGACGGTAGTGACTTGTCCCCTGCTTTAAAAATAGGAATTACATTAGCCATCTTCCACATATCAGACACTACACCTGTTTGAAGAGATAAATTAAAATGTTAGATATTGGTTCACAGAGTTCCATTTTGCATTCCTTAAGAACCCTTGCAAAAGCTCATCAGGACCCGGCGATTTATTTTGTTTCAGTCGGTCCAGCTGTTTCATAATCATTTCGCTAGTGACTGTGATATTACATAATTTATCTTCTTCTGGGCCTCTGTAAAAATTAATTACTGGGATATTATTAATGTCTTCCTGTGTGAAAACCGAGAGAAAATAATTATTAAAAATAGAGCACATATCATTCTCCTTGTCAGTAAGATGCCCAAAGTTATTTTTAAGGGGACCTATCTTATCCCTAACTTTTGTTCTATAAACCTGGAAAAACTTTTGGGTTAGTTTTTGAATCCTAGCAACTTTAATTTCATAGTCCCGTTTAGATTTTCTTATTCCCTTTTAACGTCCCTCTTAATGTCAGTATACTGATTTATAAGATGACCCTCACCTCTTTTATGCGCCTATAAATTCCTTTCTTCTGCCCTAAAAGATATTTGACCCTATTATTCATCCATTTTGGGTCATTTCTACTTGATCTAATTTCTTTATACGGGATAAATGTTCTTTGGGCAGCCTGTATAGTGTTAAGAAAACTGTCATATTGATACCTCTCTTCTTCACCCCAGTCCACAGTTGATAAGTGTTCTCTAAGTCCATTATAATCTGCTAAGCGAAAATCTGGGACCATTACTGAATTATCCCTACTATCATACATCCATTCAATGCTAAAGGTAATTGACTTGTGGTCGCTTGAGCCGAGTTCCTCTGTAATTTCTAAATTATTAACAAGGGTTTCCTTGCTTGCCAGAACCAAGTCAAGTAGGTTATTTCCCCTTGTAGGTTCTGTTACAAACTGCTTCAAAAAGCAATCCTGAACTACTTCTAAAAAGTCGTTAGATTCTAAATTCCCTGTCATGAAATTCCAATCAATCTGACTAAAGTTAAAGTCCCCTAGAATTACTACGTTATCGTGTCTTGTGGCCTTAACAATTTCCTCCCAAAGTAGTCTCCCTTGTTCCCTATCTAAGTTTGGAGGACGGTAAATCACGCCTAAAATCAATTTTTCACACCCCTCTGAAAATTCTATCCAGGGAGGGAGGAGGTAAACATAAGAACATAAGAAAGGAGGAACACTGCAGCAGGCCTGTTGGCCCATTCTAGGCACGTCCTTCACATTCCATCCCACTAACAGAATATTTGTTCAACCTAATTTTCAATGCTACCCAAGAAATAAGCTTTGATAATTTTATTTACTCATGTGCAATTCCCACTCAAATCCAACCCCTTTCACTCATGAATTTATCCAACCTAAATTTAAAACTACCCAAGGTCCTTGCTTCAATAACATTACTAGGCAGACTGTTCCACTCATCAACTACCCTATTTCCAAACCAATACTTTCCTATATCCTTTCTAAATCTAAACTTATCTAACTTGAATCCATTATTGCGGGTTCTCTCTTGGAGAGATACCCTCAAGACCTTATTTATATCCCTTTGTTAATACCCATTTTCCACTTGTATACCTCGATCATGTCTCCCCTCATTCTACGTCTTACAAGTGAATGTAATTTAAGGGTCTTCAATCTCTCTTCGTAAGGAAGATTTCTAATGCTATGTATTAATTTAGTCATTCTACGCTGAATGTTTTCTAACGAATTTATGTCCATTCTGTAATATGGAGACCAGAACTGAGCTGCGTAATCTAGGTGAGGCCTTACTAATGATGTATAAAGCTGTAATATAACCTCTGGACTTCTGTTGCTAACACTTCTTGATATAAATCCAGTAATCTATTTGCCTTATTACGTACGCTTAGGCATTGCTGTCTTGGTTTAAGGTTGCTGCTTACCATCACCCCCAAGTCCTTCTCGCAATCTGTATGGCTAAGTTCTACGTTATTTAACTTATAAGTGCTTGGGTTATGGACATTCCCGAGCTTTAGAACTTTGCATTTATCTACATTGAACTGCATCTGCCATTTTTCTGACCAGGAATTGAGTTTGTCTAAATCCTCCTGTAGTTCACTGACATCTACGTCTGAATCGATTATCCTACCTATCTTCGTGTCATCAGCGAATTTGCTCATATCACTAGAAATTCCCTCGTCAAGGTCATTTATATATATTATAAACAACAACGGGCCCAAAACCGATCCCTGAGGAACGCCACTTGTTACAGATCCCCACTCCGATTTAACCCCATTTATGCACACCCTCTGCTTCCTATTGGTGAGCCATGACTCGATCCATGACAACACTTTTCCCCCAATGCCATGAGCAGCCACTTTCTTTAACAGTCTCTGATGTGGTACTCTATCAAAAGCCTTACTAAAATCCAAATAAACAATATTTGTTAATAAAAAATGAATAACCAATAAAGTTGGCCTATACTTGGCAGGTCCTTCACAGATCCAACCCACTAACAATAAATGCTACCCAAGCAATAAGCTAAAATAATTCTATTTACTCACGTGCAAATCCCACTCAAATCCAACCCCTCTCACTCATGTATTTATCCAACCTAAATTTGAAACTACCCAAGCTTTTAGCTTCGATAGGACCTCCTTGGGTAGCTTTAAAAAGAGATTGGACAAATATATGAGTGGGAGGAGCATATACGTATGTATTTTACAATGTTTTCATGTGTTTTATGATTGTTCATGGTTCAATAGGTTAAGTAAGCAGTATTGTTAGGCTAAGTAAATGCAATTATTATATTTCCCTACAATATATTTGAGCACCAAACATTCGCGAATTTTCAACATTCGCGAGGTTCTTGATCCCCTAACCCTCGCGAATGTGGAGGGAGACCTGTATGTAAACAAACAGACGAACGCATCTGGTTTTGGTTGATCCACGTTCATTCCCATGTCTGTGAATCTTTTATCACAATACAAACACCTTCCATTGTGTTCAAGTTGTCTCCACATT
>WNWK01042055.1:12500-16157 GCA_009830355.1 Cherax destructor | reverse complement strand
GGAGACCCTTGGCTCAGGGGGAAAAGTACATCTAAGTTCCTTAGGAGCTGGGCAAAAGACTCATCAGGGTAACTGGATCCCAGGGCAGCCAGTTTTCTATTCCAGCGACTCAGCGCTGCTTTCCAGAGGGTAATGCCTGCTGTATTTTGGGCACGCTCCCCAGCTCTGTGGAGCTGGATGAGATTTTCGCATTATAATCAGTGACAAACACGTAACAATATGTACTAGACATGTATCCTCACACCTCATGTACTGTATATGCCATCTTTATATCAACAATGTATCTCTTAAATCTTCTGTACCATATTATGTAATAAAATATACCTATTGGTATATTATTGTATATCGTATATACAAACTTGATAGATATACATTATTTTATTGCAGAAAATTTCAAAATTTTGTCCAACACGTCATATAGGAAAAATTAATCATATATCAGCCCAGCTTCCAGGACAGGTGCTGCACCCTCCACTCCTGCAGCTTCTGCGACTCACAGGACAGGTGCTGCACACGCTCCACTCCTGCAGCTTCCAGGACAGGTGCTACACACACTCCAATCCTGCAGCTTCCAGGACAGGTGCTCACACACACTCCAATCCTGCAGCTTCCAGGACAGGTGCTACACACCTCCAATCCTGCAGCTTCCAGGACAGGTGCTACACACACTCCACTCCTGCAGCTTCCAGGACAGGTGCTACGCACACCTCCACTCCTGCAGCTTCCAGGACAGGTGCTGCACACACACTCCCTCCTGCAGCTTCCAGGGCAGACGCTGGACACACTCCACGCCTGGGTAGGTACCCAGTACTGCTTCGGGACATGCTCACTGGGGATGTAGACAGGTCCACCAGTCACACTCAACAGGTGAATTTCAAATTGATTTCGTCAATTGTATTTGGTTTGTAGTGGATTAATGGAATGAATGGCCTTAAATTAATACACTACGGCTTGACTCACGAGTCAAAGGTTTAAATTAGATTTCTGTTATATTGCTTAAGAGTCTATTCAAGATATTTTTGTTTTTGCATATTTGACTAAAATCTAGAGGAGTGTGATAAGGGTGAGATATAATTGCACTGGATAATGTAAAAAAAAAAATTGAAGGACACTGCACTAGGCTGTCAATATGATACTAGGCTATACACACAACCCGCAGGGTTGTGTGTGTATAGCCAGGGCTTCCCTGGCACTTTATCTACGACTCAAGACCTTCCTCTCACCGACTACACTTCAGCTGTCCACACTTCCCGCTCACCCCTTGTGGGTCTTACTAACTGCAGTTAGTTAGTTAGTTTTTTGTGTTAGTGTGACTTTGTAAATGGTCCAAGTGGGACCGAAACGTCGTCGTAAGTTCCTCTCTCCTATGTGCGGGTTGTGTGTGTATTGTTCCAGTCACGGTATTGTGCCTTTTTTGTTATTTATTGATACTAGGCTAATATGCTATTAGTTGCAAGAGAGAGAGAGAGAGAGAGAGAGAGAGAGAGCATTTATATAAGCTGAGGAAAAATACTCCTCTCGATGGAGGTGCCTTGATGCCGGTGAGGGGTTCTTGATCCTAGGAATGGCACTTATCCTCCTCTAGGATCGAACCTGAATACCTCCATCTATTGTCTTTTGTCTCCATTCTCCCTCTCCTCCCTGCTATGACCTACCAGTGTTTAGCTCTTTACATGAAAAATCAATTTTTTTCCTCCCTGTTTCCCTCCTCTCCTTTCCCTCAAGAGGGGGCTCTTCATCCGAGTAAGTGGAGCAATCCTCCTTTAGGATCGATCCTGATTGCTTCCTATTCCCCATGAGCTGTTTGACACCTAATGGGTTTACCGTTTCCCCCTGGTAATAATAATAATAATAATAATAATAATAATAATAATAATAATAATTCTCCCCAATATTTTCCTCCATCTCCCCATCCCCACCCCTCCCCCTCCCCTCCCTCTCCCACTCCATTCATATATGGCGCTCTGCTGCCTGACGTATGATACACGCTACTACTGCACTCTACACCACTTCTTTGCGGCTCCTTCATACAGTTACACCGGATAACCAAATCATTGTTTGCGTTTACCTCATAACTATCAAACATTCCGCTTGCCGGCTTGTACATTAACGCTACCAAAATCGTAACGCTACGAAAGCTGTGTGAGGGCGCTATGTGGGCAGCGTGCGTGGTGGGTCAGGTCACTCTTAAGCCTGAGTCCTGGTCTTGCCAGCCTCAGTCCACCCTTATGCCTGTCAAGCATCGCATTGGCGGCAAGGAATGAACCTGTAGAGCACTTTCACACTAGACAGTAACCGAGTGGAGAACTTCGGCTTCTCTCGACACTCCGGACTATCACAGCATGGCGAGTGTTGTTCCCGCAGTACTTCAACACCTTCGTCGGGTTAGTTCTTCCCAGCAGGCGGTTCAGAGGAGGCACCGAGCTTCCCTCGCCGCTACATTGGAGGATCTTAAGACACCTGCAGGAGAGCAAGCTTCATCAGCCACTCCTCGGCCTTTAGTCCCCACGAAAGTTAAGACTTACGAGGAGATCCCAACACCCCGAGGATATCCTCTCCTGGGGACACTACCCAGCTTCCTGGCGGCGGGGGGAGTGCAGTACTACCACAGATACATCTCCCAACGCCACCAGGAGCTGGGAGGCATCTTCAGGGAGACTCTGGGAGGATCTGAGATGGTGTTCGTGAGTGATCCTGCCACTGTGAGGCAGGTCTTCGCAGCCCAGGGCCCTTACCCACGACACTTCATCCCGGAGGCTTGGCTCCTCTACAACCATGACCGTCAGGCCAAGAGGGGGCTCTTTTTCATGTGAGTGTGTCAAAGTGTTGCACTAGCAACTCTTATGTGTTACACTAGCTACTATGAACACTAAGTACTAGTGACACATTAGTTACTAGGAACATAAATTAAACAAGAAATACCAGTGTTCCTAATGGCAACACTTACAGCTACAAACTGTGTATTAGAGCCACTAATTACTAGAAACGCTAAATAATAAGGCGCAACTAGGAACTAAGGTCACGCTACTCAATAAGAACAAATTACTTACAATCAGCACTCACTAGTTACTGTTTACACACATTTACCGAACTTTTATTAATCATTATTATATTCCCTTTGAGGACTAAACCCTCATGCATCATACAGAACCTGTGGAATGAGATTTAATCCGATTTCATCTCATGCATGTATATTTTGCCCAAACACAGACAATATATATATATACACAACAGCACTCGGCTATTTTGTACAACTGATTCACTGGTCACCTAAAATACCCAGAATTTACCACGTGGAGGCAACTGCTCTTCGAGTTGCAGATCAAATGAGTTGCTGGTGTAGGAAGATGGCTATAAAAACTTGTAACTGACGTTGCAGATGGTAGCCCCAAAGGCATCACCTGTATAAGACAGGTTGTCAATCTTCCTATTGTAACAAACATGACCGGGTGGTTAATCAGTGGATTCACACACAGGGACGCGGGTCAAGTTTCCGCTAATGGGCAAAATTATTATTATTACATATACATTTTTTTTAATTCATGCATTGTATAATCTTTGATACGACCATTTTCGCTAAAATATATACACAGAGAAGTGTGTATATTAGCGTATATACACTGAGAGGTGTGTATCTTAAGCGTATATATACTGAGG
>WNWK01042055.1:0-10000 GCA_009830355.1 Cherax destructor | reverse complement strand
AAGTAGTGGTTGTTGTGTGGGTGAAGGAGGGGTTGTTGTGGGGGTGAATGAGTGGTTGTGTGAGTGAAGGAGTGGTTGTTGTGTGAGTGAAGGAGTGGTTGTTGTGGGGTGAAGGAGTGGTTGTTGTGGGGGTGAAGGAGTGGTTGTTGTGTGGGTGAAGGAGTGGTTGTTGTGTGGGTGAAGTAGTGGTTGTTGTGGGGGTGAAGTAGTGGTTGTTGTGTGGGTGAAATAGTGGTTGTTGTGTGGGTGAAGGAGTGGTTGTTGTGGGGGTGAAGGAGTGGTTGTTGTGTGGGTGAAGGAGTGGTTGTTGTGTGGGTGAAGGAATGGTTGTTGTGTGGGTGAATTAGGGGTTGTTGTGGGGGTGAAGGAGTGGTTGTTGTGGGGGTGAAGGAGTGGTTGTTGTGTGGGTGAAGGAGTTGTTGTTGTGGGGGTGAAGGAGTGGTTGTTGTGTGGGTGAAGGAGTGGTTGTTGTGGGGGTGAAGTAGTGATTGTTGTGAGGGTGAAATAGTGGTTGTTGTGTGGGTGAAGGAGTGGTTGTTGTGGGGGTGAAGGAGTGGTTGTTGTGGGGGTGAAGGAGGGGTTTTTATGAGAACCCCAGCTGACATTACCCACTACATATTACTGAACTAAACTTATTACATTGAAGGAGACAGTGTGTGCAGCCACGCTCAGTTTCTCATGATTTATGACATAATTACTTAAAAAGTATCTGATGATCAGTACAATGACTTCTGTGAAGTGTGACCATGGTCTCAAGGGTGACCATAGTCTCAAGTGTGACCATGGTCTCAAGGGTGACCATGGTCTTTAGTGTGACCATAGTCTCAAGTGTGACCATGGTCTCAAGTGTGCTTATTAATAAAGCAGAAATGTGTGTGTGTGTGTTCATTACCTTTTGTAATTACTTATTAGTAACTACTGGAGTACAGCTACGTCCGCGGTGTCTCGTGTATGGTATTTTTTATCATATATTTTTAAGCTTCCAACGGCTGCAACAACATTTACCACTTCCAGTATCCCTTCCATACACTTTCTTAATTTAAAACTATGACCTCTTATTCTCTCCGTTAATGATGTGATGCTAGTAAATCTTCCTAGTAATTTAGTCCAACTATATAAATTGAAAAATTATTGCAGTTTGAATTCACATTTTTTTTTATATTAATGTTTTTTTGATCTTGTTTGCTACGACACCTCCACATATATTTACTCCATATATGCTGAAAGTATCTAACCGAGACACTGCTCGTAGCAATACATTCAAATTGGACAAATTTAGATATAGGAAGTACTACTTTGACAACAGAATTGTAGATGATTACTTTAAATATAAGTTGGACAGGAATGTGAGTGTGTTTGGGTGTAAACTGAACCTGCCTAGCATTAGCCAGTAGGCCTACCGCAGTGTTCCTTCAGCCTTATCTTCTTAGGCCCTTATGTAACTCACTTTATAGCCTAGCCTTTCAACGATTTCGGGTGGATTGTTGCGCACATGTTTTTTTTTTTTTTGGGGGGTTACCGCTAGGAAATTAGTTAATAAGTTTAATTAGGCACAGGCACCCATAAGTACAATTATCATACATAGTGTAAATTACCTAGGATAACCCCAAAAAGATCGGGTGACAACCCTGATAGCCTATAAACCATAAAAAATAATACATACAAATAATTATAATAATAATGAAAACAAATTGATAACAATGTTTACAATTATGATAAAAATAACTTACAATAATGATACGTTATTTGCATTTAGAAATGTGTACAAAATTCAGATATATAAACGCCAGTTGTTGACAGCTTGGGTTTAACACTTAGGAATAAGTCATCCATTGCAAAGGAGCAAAAAAAAAAAAAAATCTTAATGTTCCATAAAAGAAGATATACATTTTGAATATCCATTTGCAAACATCTCGATATTCAGTTACAACTGTTATTATTACTACTACTACTACTAGTAGTAGTGGTAGAAGTAGAAATAGTAGTAGTACTTGACTTACTGCTTTGCACCACTCACACTTTAGAGGAGGCCATTTAAAAAACTAATATTTTGTTAAGAGAACTAATGCATAAATACTGTAACTGTTGCTTTAATGGACTGGAGTAGTAGCAAAATAATTGTATGATAAGGAATCAACAGAAACAACAACAACAGTAGTAATAATAATAATAATAGCATTACTACTACTACTAATAATAATAATAATTTACAATAATTACCAGTTAGTTTAATATCTTTATTATATATCCCATGCCCATCCTGTGGGCGACAGTCAGAAGATTACTGAGGTACATAATGGCTCCAGGGACTGGACCGGAAAATTTTGATAGCTGAACAAGTTACAAAGGTAATGAACTAATTACATGTCTACTGGTTACAATCGTAATGAGTTATTTATGCAGACGTGAATTAAGTCATAAAAAATATTACAAAACCATTACCTTATATTTTAGCAATGAATACTTGTAATAAAAAAGGTTATGTGTAATAATGTTGGTAGAATTACCGACAATATGTTAGGTAACATGACACAAGTCCAACTAATGTGACATTTTATTGTGGCAACGTTTCGCTCTCCAGAGGTTTTGACAAAGCTCCTGGAGAGCGAAACGTCGCCACAATAAAATGTCACATTAGTTACACTTGTGTCCTTTTACCTAATAAAAAGTTTAAGTGGTCATGCATTATTTACAGCAGGCAAAGCCAGGGTATGATTCCAGAATGGTTGGTAATATGGTACTGTGGATAAATTACTTTGACATTTCTTGAAAATTTCTGAGCGAGTCGTCTCTGAATTCACTAATATTATCACATTCCAGCACATAATGACGCAAGGTGTGTCAATTGTCCATCTGGCAAAGTTTACATTTAGTTTGATCTGCATCAACTGCCGGTGGTGATTTAACCTTCCAGAAATACCTGGAACCCAGCTGGAACCGAGTTTGAGTTCAATATCTTTATTATGCTCTCCTCCCATACCCATCCTATGGGCGGTAGTCAAAATATTACAGAGGTACACAATGGATCCAGGGACTGGGCCCCAAAATTCTGATAGCTAAACCGAAATACCCCGGCATGACAGTGGCTGTCTTTGTACTTAACTAATCAAAATTGTAAATACACATTGTAACCTTACAAAAAATAAAATCTTTATCTTTTACAGTGGTAATGAACTATTTACAAGTTTATATCTTGTTACAGCGAGTTATTTATGCAGACATGAATTAGGTCACACACAAAAAATAAAAAAAACATTGCCTTATATTTAAGCACGGTATGTTTGTAATAAAAAAAAAGTGGTTATGCGTTATTTACAGTGGGCAAAGTCAGGTTTTTTTCCAGAATGGTTACCAATAATAATAATAACAACAGCTGATTATAATAATAATAATATCTTTATTTACTACAAGTATATATACAAGCCTAGCTGACATCAATGACATACTACTATATAGAAAGCCGCTTGTTATGGAGAGCATTTCGGGCAAATTAGGTCAGTTTTGTCCCAGGATGCGACCCACACCAGTCGACTAACTCTCAGGTACCCATTTTACTGATGGGTGAACATAGATAACCGGTGTAAAGAAACACGCCCAATGTTTCTGCCCTCGCTGGGAATCGAATCCAGACAATCGCCATGTGAAGCGAGAGCTTTAGCCACCAGACCACGGGACACCGTTGCATGGTGGCATATTAGCATCATTAATATTTCTGTGTGAATCTATATATTCCCCTTTATTGTTCAAGCGGGGATAGGCGGTGGAAACAGCCAGTCAGCGAGCGGGAGTGAGGAGATAAATATAGGCTGGAGAAATAAAAAACGTTACACTGATGATTAGGTTGGATTGATGGAGAGCGTATGACCAGTGTTGGAGAATGTGTGGCCAGTGTTGGAGAGTGTGTGACCAGTGTTGGAGTTTGTGATGAGTGTTGGGGGTGTGACGATTGATGGAGTGTGATGAGTGTTGGGGTGTGACGAGTGATGGAGAGTGTGTGATGAGTCGAAAATTGTGTGACAAGTTAGTCCTAAGCTGTCAAAGGCACGTGTTGTGTTGGACAATGTGTGTGGTGGTGGAGAGTGTGGGACCAGTATTCATCATGTCTGAGTGCGGACGCATGGTGAGCTTTGAGTGTGACTCATTATGTCTGAGTGTGGGCGCATTATGTATGAGTGTGTGTACTCATATCCAATTACGGACACATGATTAGATCTTATTAAGTGATGTCAGTAGCCACGCACTCATGACGAGACTCAATTACAGTAATCATGCATGTGTTAAGGCGTAACTGTTTCAGTTACAGCAATCATGCATGTGTTAAGACGTAACTGTTTCCATTGTTCCTTGAGCCAGAGTGCATGGGAGTACCTGGAAAATATAGGGAGTACATGACACTAGAGTGGAGCAATTGGAAGTACAAGGAAAAGGCGAATAGCAGAAGACCTTGGAGTCTTTATCGATGATGTCTGCTGAGAACTATTTCTAGTTCTAATGTACTACTACTAATACTACAGCTACTGCTACAACAACTATTATTACTACTATTGATTGTCGTGTGATGAACACTTGTCAATGGTCAATAATAACCCGAGTGGAGACAGAAACACAGGAGGTTGATTGATCTGTATATTTCGACCCCCTTCTGGGATCCTCTTTAGCAGATGAAGAGGATCCCAGAAGGGAGTCGAAATATACAGATCAGTTAATCTCTTGAGTTCTGTCTCCATGTGGGATTATTATTGAGCATAGAGAGAGAGAGAGAGAGAGAGAGAGAGAGAAATAGCTACCCACTAAGCTTGCAACAGTGTACAGGGTTCAATGTCCGCTCTCTCTTTGAAGCATGAAGTGTGTGAGTGAGTGGGTCGGTGGGTGGGTGAGTCACAGAGAGCCGGTGGGTTGGTGAGTTGCACCCAACTAGTGAGTCGGTAGGTGGGTGAGCCACACCCGTCTAGTGTATTAAAAAAAACACAAGATCTGGACAGGCTACAGGCCTGATCTGACAAATGGCTCCTGAAGCTTAATTAACCCCATCAAGTACAAAGTTATGAAGCTTGGGGAAGTACAGAGAAGACCGTAGACGGAGTACAGGCTTGAGGAGCAAAGGCTGCAAACCTCACTCAAGTTCCTTGGGATGAGTATCATACCGAGCATATTCCCTGAGGCGCACATCAACCAAATAATTTCTGCAGCAAATGCGTGTCTGGCAAATCTAAGCATAGCGGTTTGACATCTAAGTAAGGCGTCATTCATTCACTACACATATATCAGAAACACGGCTGGAACAAGTGTAGAAGTCTTCTGGAGAAAACTGGACAAGTATCTTCACCAGGTGCCAGATCAACCAGGCTGTGATGGATATGTGGGGCAGCGGGCCTCCAGCAGCAACAGCCTGGTTGACCAGGCAAGCACCAGACGAGCCTGGCTCATGGCCGGGCTCGGAGAGTAGTGAGACTCGAAACTCATCAGAGGTAAAAGGTACACTACACAGTGTACGTCAGGCCCATATTAGAGTACGCACCACCAGTATGGAACTCACACTTGGTCAAGCACATCAAGAAAATGGAGAAAGTGTAGAAGTTTGCAACAAGGCTAGTCCCTGAGCTAAGGATATATCCTATGATGAGAGGTAATGGGAAAACCTGATGACAATGGAGGGCAGGAGGACTAGAGAAGAATAAACTAACGACTTAGAGGAATTGACAAGGTAAACAGGGACAGAATGTTTCTACCTGGACCTGGAGTCTACCTGGAGAGAATTCCAGGGGTCAACGCCCCCGCGGCCCGGTCTGTGACCAGGCCTCCTGTTGGACCAGAGCCTGATCAACCAGGCTGTTACTGCTGGCCGCACGCAGTCCAACGTACGAACCACAGCCCGGCTGATCAGGTACCGACTTTAGGTGCCTGTCCAGTGCCTGCTTGAAGACAGCCAGGGGCTTGTTGGTAATCCCCCTGATGTATGCTGGGAGGCAGTTGAACAATCTTGGGCCCCTCACACTTATTGTGTTGTCCCTCAACGTGCTAGTGGCACCCCTGCTCTTCATTGGGGGGACGTTACATCGCCTGCCGAGTCTTTTGCTTTCGTACGGAGTGATTTTTGTGTGCAAGTTTGGTACTAAACCCTCGAGAATTTTCCATGTGTATATAATAATGTATCTCTCCCGCCTGCGTTCTAGAGAGTACAGGTTTAGGAACTTCAAGCGTTCCCAGTAGTTGAGGTGGTTTATCGCACTTATGCGTGCGGTGAAGGTTCTCTGCACATTTTCAAGGTCAGCAATTTCACCCGCCTTGAAAGGTGCAGTTAGTGTGCAGCAATATTCCAGCCTAGATAGAACAAGCGATCTGTAGAGTGTCAACATGGGCTTGGCATCCCTGGTTTTGAAGGTTCTCATTATCCATCCTGTCATTTTTCGAGCAGATGCAATTGCTACATTGTTATGGTCCTTGAAGGTGAGATCCTCTGACATGATCACTCCCAGGTCTTTGACATTAGTTTTTCGCTCTATTGTGTGGTTGGAATTAGTTTTGTACTCCGATGAGATTTTAATTTCTTCACGTTTTCCGTATCTGAGTAATTGAAATTTCATCATTGAACTTCATATTGTTTTCTGCAGCCCATTTAAAGATTTGGTTTATGTCTGCTGGAGTCTTGCAGTGTCTTCAACGGTGGACACTGTCATACATGATTCGGGTGTCATCTGCAAAGGAAGACACAGCACTGTGGCTTATATCCCTGTCAATGTCTGATATGATGATGAGGAATAGGATGGGAGCAAGTACTGTGCCTTGTGGAACAGAGCTTTTCACAGTAGCTGCCTCAGACTTTACTCTGTTGACTACTACTCTTTGTGTTCTACGTTAGGAAATTATAGATCCATCTACCAACTTTTCCTGTTATTCCTTTATCACGCATTTTTGTGTGCTATTACACCTTGGTCACACTTGTCAAAGGCTTTGCAAAATCTGTGTATATAACATCTGCATTCTGTTTATCTTCTAGGAGCATCCAGGACCTTGTCGAGTGGTCCAGTAGTTGGGACAGACAGGAGCGGCCTGCTCTAAACCCATGCTGTCCTGGGTTGTGCAATTGATGGGTATCAAGATGGGTGGCGATCTTGCTTCTTAGAACCCTTTCAAAGATTTTTATGATATGGGACGTTAGCGCAATTGGTCTGTAGTTCTTTGCTATTGCTTTACTGCCCCTTTGTGGAGCGGGCTATGTCTGTTGTTTTTAGTAGCTGCGGACGATCCCAGTGTCCATGCTCCCTCTCCATAGGATGTTAAAAGCATGTGATAGGGGCTTCTTGCAGTTCTTGATGAACACGGAGTTCCATGAGTCTGGGCCTGGAGCGGAGTGCATGGGCATGTCATTTATTGCCTTTTCGAAGTCATTTGGCGTCGTGATGATGTCAGAAAGGCATGCGTCTGTAAGTTCTGTGGCACTCTATAAAAATTCATTTAGGTTTTCGATTTTCAGTCTGGTTAGTGGCTCGCTAAAGACTGAGTCATACTGGGATTTAAGAACTCACTCATTTCCTTGCTGTCATCTGTGAGGACCCATCCGGTTTAAGTAGGGGCCCAATACTGGTTGTTGTTCTCGACTTTGATTTTGCATAGGAAAAGAAATACTTAGGGTTTCTTTCAATTTCATTTATGAGCTCTTAGTTCTTCCCGTGTCTCTTGATTCCTATAAGATTCCTTTAGTTTTAATTCGATGTTTGCTATTTCTCGACTAGTGTCTCCCTACGTATTTCAGAGATATTGGCTCCTGTAGCCGCTCCGTTATTCTGTGCCTTCGCCTGTATAGGGAGCGCCTCTCTCTTTCTAGTTTCAGAGATGGAAAAGAGGAAGTTGAAAACTCAGATGAGTCAGAGGGATGTTAGGAAGCACTTCTTCAGCCTTAGAGTTGTCAGGAAGTGGAGCAATCTGAAGAGTGGAGTAATGGAGGCGGGTTCCATACATAGCTTTAAAAAAGGCTCTTGGAGCCAGGAGAAAGAGTGGACCTAGTAGTGACCAGTGAAGAGGTGGGGCCAGGAGATGTGACTCGACATTTGCAACCACATGCAGCTGAGTACACATACACACACAAGTCACTGATGTTTTAATGTGGTTATTTACAAGAAAATAATGATTAAAACATCAGGTATAATGAGAACAAATATTTTTGATATTAGTCCCAGTTTGCATAAGCTTTATTATTTCAGCGTTTGAATCCTCATGAAAATGTTAAAGAATGACAGGTGAAGTAGTTTAATCGCGGCATTTGAGGCATGGATCTATGCTAGGTCACAATGTTTGTTATCATGGATCTATCTAGTCACAACGTGTTATTATGGATCTATGCTAGGTCACAACGTTATCATGGATCTATGCTAGAATCACTACGTGTTATGGATCTATGCTAGGTCACAACGTGTTATTATGGATCTATGCTAGGTCACAACGTGTTATCATAGATCTATGCTAGGTCACAACGTGTTATTATGGATCTATGTTAGGGTCACAACGTGTTATTATGGATCTATGCTAGGTCACAACATAGTAAGCAGCAACCTGAAGCCAAGGACCTGCCTTGTATGGGCCAGTGGGCCTTCTGCAGTGTTCTTCCATTCTTATGTTCTTATGTTAAGACAGCAGTGCCTGAGCGTGGGCAATAAGGCAAGCAGATTAGTGGGATTTATATCAAGAAGTATGATCATTAGAGTCCAGAGGTTATACTACAGTTCTATACGTTATTGAAACGTCCTCACTTGGATATGCTGCTCAGTTCTGGTCTCCAGGAAAGTGCTGGTTTGGAAAAGGCTAGTCGATGATTGGAACAACCTTCTTAGTAGGGTCATTGAAGCAAAACCTTGTGTAGCTTCAGATATAGATTGAATAAACATATGAGTGAGTAAGGTTGGATCTGAGTAAGACTTGCACAGCCTGAGTTAGTAGGGCTATCTAAGCTTTGTCCTTGTGTAGAAGTGAGAATGGGTTGGACAAATATTTTTGTTAAGAGGGATGTGTTTGAGAAAGATCTGCTTAGTATAGGCCTGAAGACCTGCTGCAGGGTTCGTTCTTTCTCTTGTTCTTATGGTGGCCAGTTACTCGTGAGAGTAAAGAGGCTGGCAAGCACTCACTCTACTCACTGTTGTCATTGAGATATAAACAATAGAGAAAATAATTAGAGAAACAAGCTGAATATCAAGGAAAACACAAAAAGAGGAAAATTTGTACATAATACGTATAAATGGGTAGAATTTAAATAATGTATGCTGACCCTTGATTCATGAAATTTTTTCCTCGTGTATTACTAATTCCTAATTTATAGTCGGAATGGCACTTTCTTTGTTTATATTATGAGACAATCTAAGCTTTATGACTCTTGTAGGTTTAGAGCTTGTTTTTTTTTTATAATAATAATAATATTATGAGACAAGTTAGTCTGTCTTGTATTTTTAAATCCTTCTTGACTCCTTCCACTAAAGTGCCAATGTATTCTGTTCATTTACAACATGTAATATTTACACACGAATATTCCCTCAAACCTCTGATGAAGATATAGGTCATTCAGATAAACGGCATATATGATTACTGTCTGTTCATGATGCAGTGTCTGCATAAAGAGTCACCTGGAAGTGGGAAGTACAGTGCCTGCACTCTGAAGGAGGGGTGGAGGTGGGAAGTACAGTGCCTGCACTCTGAAGGAGGGTGGGGATTTTGTAGTCCGGGGGCGTAGTTTGAATTGGATGTCTGCATTGAAGATTAAGACACATGTGCATAGTAGGCTTCTTCAGTCAACATAGGGAGCAGTAGTAATGAAATAAAGATGATGTAATCAGTCCATCAACCTTGAAGAAAAAGTATTTGAGGTGGTCAGAGTATTTGAGGAGGAAAAGTATTGAGGTGGAGAAGAGTTCAACTCCAAAAGCTGAACTCTTCTCCAGGCTGAGGACTGACCACCTCAAATACTTTTCTTCAAGGTTGATGGACTGATTACATCATCTTTATTTCATTACTA
>WNWK01042054.1:0-16157 GCA_009830355.1 Cherax destructor | reverse complement strand
GTCAAATACTTACCAACTGTATTTTTTTGGGGGGAGGGGGTGGAGAAAAGGTAGATTACAGAATTTTTCACCCTCAAAAAATCAGATTACATTGTTTTATCAGCAGAGAGTGTCCCCAAAAATTTTGGTAGTGCCAGGACTGGCATTCATGCTGCTAAATTTAATGTTCAGTAAATATTTGTTTTCTAGTTTGTATGTTGGGTGATTTTACTGAAACATTGTCAAAGTAGATTGAATGTATGCTTCTTAAAGTAGACTAAAAATTAACGAAATCGAACGAAAAACAAAAAAAAGTCGAGCCAAAGTACTTACCTCCCCATTAGCCGGGCATAGAAGAATATATATATAATTGAAGGTAACAAACAGTACTGGCTAGATCGCTCACCCTTACACAGGACCAATGATTTAGTAGCGTCTGGGCTGCTACAATCTCTCCTTTGCCACACAGACGAAATTAAAGGCCACTTTGAGAAATTATGTGCAGTGGTTCACAGGCATTAACCTGAATTCTAACATGCTTATAATTTGGGCCAGGTACAACTAAACAACAGGTACAACTAAACAACAGGTACAACTAAACAACAGGTACAACTAAACAACAGGTACAACTAAACAACAGATACAACTAAACAACAGGTACAACTAAACAACAGGTACAACTAAACAACAGGTACAACTAAACTTACTGATGACAGTCATACCTCGGAGACAGGTGGAACTTTAGGCACAATGGGTCACGGCACTGCCCCTCATTCGATGCCTGCTTACTCCAAACCACACACACACAAAGTTGGACCTATCAGTAATTATTGTCATATAATAAATCCAGTAACACTGGAAAATTATAGGTTGTGGACTGTATAAGTTGATGCCTGACCTGAATTTACAAAAGAGTTGCTATGTCCACAACATTTATCGACATTATCCCTTCACTGGGCACTCCTTGAAAAATGCGAAATTCGAAATGTTTTTCATATGAGTACATGGAAAGTAAGTATAATTTCTCATCACTTTGATAATATTTTCACACTAATTACAAATACCAAATTTTAGACATTAACTTACCACATTTATTGTTGATAGATCACATTCTCATGCTTCCCTGTCCTATATATACATTGGCCAAGGCAATATATATACTGCTAATTAAGGGTAAGAATACATTACATTTGGCGGCTGCACAGATTTGGCGTCCTTTTATTTATCACCATTCAGCCATTTTACAGCAGCTTCACAAGATATTTGTCCATATTTCATTGCGAAGGATGTGAATGGAATTTCTAATCCTTGATTCCAGCCGATAAACCCAATTTCAGCTTCAGTGATGCTCAATTACTCCATTAATTGTACAACCAGTACTACATGGCCATAATGTCAGTCTCTCTCCCTGTCTGTTTCCTCCAAGACGCTGGTCCTCCCCTCCCCTTCCTCAATTTTTTTCGAAGGGTCCAATTAGTGTCACAGTTTTACACATTATTATTCATTTACATTTATATACATTACATTTAGGAAAATTCTAAAACAAATCCACAGCCACCATGATATGATACCAGAGAGAGAGAGAGAGACTAAAAAAAAAATAAAAAATATGAAAACTGAGTTAAGCGTATGGAAAAACAGCCTAATACTTTGGCAATATTTTGGTGTAACTCTCATTGTTGTGCAATGTTGCTACAAGGAATTGCAGTCATATATAGTATTTATGGTGACGCCGCCACCCGTACCACACGTCCTCCTATGAAGTGCATTTTCAGAAATGTTTTCAGATTTTTTTAAATATTTCTTTTATTATTCTTTCTAATATAATAATTCACGATTTGGCATCTGTGGAAAATATTGGTATTTTCCGAAAGTTGTAATTGATAAACTTTCCAATATGAATAGATATCATTGCTGTGTTGTTGTTGGCTTAACATTAACTGAAAAGAACCAACGAATTCACACGCATGCGCGAGATGCCTGGGCAGCTGGGCAGGGAGGCGGCATAGAGGGAATAGGCAGAGAGTGAACTGGGGCCTACCGACCGATTAGGTGATGGGATGGCCTGTCGAATTTGGAGATTCCGCCCACCAAATCGGATTTAATTACCTCCTTTCGTAATGTGGAGGAATATCCAGTGACGGGGAATATCAAGTGGGACAATCGGTCCAGGAGGTCCAGTAATAGGACAATAATTGTGAAATAAGGTGGGCCGCCGCGAGTGACGCGGTCATAGGCCTATTTGAACTGAGTGAAATGACCATACGGCAGGATAAAGTCGTAACCCTGATGTTGGGGAGTTCATCTTAGAAGAGACTGTAATATATTCGATGAACTGTGGGAAATGGTGAATATAGTGAAACCGAGTTGTAAATAATCAGGGGTTGATTGTATCGACCGGGTCTGGCTTGGTACGCCATACCCCGACCGCCATATTGGATGTGATTGAAATGAACTAACATATCACAAGTTATCTACTCGAAATTCAAGTATCGAGACTGTGAATGTGTATAAACTAGTGGGGCATTAAGCCAGGATACACGTAATATGTAAAGTTATATGTATAAACAGTACAAACGGTCGGATTAGTGAGAGGATCTGATTCGCTACCCCGACCAACCACATGTTAACTAACGCTCGGTCTCGTGGGCGTATAAGAGTGTACGGAAATTAACCTTCCTTGACTCGCGAGACAGCTAACACCATCGCGATCGAATCAGATCGCAGGAGGACGCCAACAACGGAACGACTCCCTCATCTAAAGCTAAGTACTCTGTTGTCGACTTTGTTATTGGCCAATTATATTGTTACGCACAGTAGATGTACTTTAGCTAGGTCAACGATCTACGATACACCGCTATGATGCTGTTAATTAGGTGAGTGTTGGTCATAATAATTTAACTGTCTGTTCTCTATCTCTTCTCCGTGTGATCAGTTGTTCAACAACCTATACAGTCCACTTAAATTTAACGTAATATAGCTATAATAAATGATCTTCTCAAATTTATTTATACTGGTCTAGAGTGCAGTGGGCTAACGAGAATATTGAAGGTACCCCCTCGGTGCGGCCAGGAGCGGGTAAAGTTCTCACATACCTTAAAGGGAATGACTGCGGTAAAATTATACGAGTCTGTCATCTCCCTGGGAGTTTGTTTATTGCTAGTGGCGGTGTCCCAGATAGACTTCTCTCTCACAATTCCCCACAGCGCCCGTGAACCACATGTTAACTAACGCTCGGTCTCGTGGGCGTATAAGAGTGTACGGAAATTAACCTTCCTTGACTCGACGAGACAGCTAACACCATCGCGATCGAATCAGATCGCGATGTGATTAGTGAATTAATCATTATTGAATTAATTAATTAATAAATAAGTGACTGATCATAGGAAGTGAGTATAGAGTACACAGTTAATTAATTGTGTGGTGGACAGTAATTAGTCCAATTAATTGCTAGCACAGGCGTGGCTACGATTTGTGCAAGAGTAAGGTGTGAGAATCACCTTTATAAACAATTTATTTAATTTGTGACGTCAGTGGTTATTAATTCTACAACCATGACTGAAACTGGTGGAGTTCCCATGCCGGGTGGCAAAACCATGGATATTAAAGCCAAGAAAGCGTCGTTGCAAGCTCGCAAGGGACATGTAACAAAGACACACAAGACGTGTTTGAACTTAGTGAACGAGCCGTCGACGAGTCTTATTGACTTAGAAACAAATTTTGAGTTACTAGAACTCAGGTACGCGTCGTACGTGAAGTGGTTCAAAATCTATGAAGTCGAGTTACTGGATGATTGTGCGAGCAGTGAGGAACGAGATACACTGTTACGACAATATAGTGAATTGGAAGAAGTCATGTGTGCCTGTAAAGTTACGGTACTAGGTAGGTTAAGGAGTATGAGTGACGTGGTGGGCCAATCTCCGCGGCAAATAAAGTGTCCCTCCCCAGACTCCCGGAAGTACAATTGTTGTCGTCCAGCCGGGAGACAGCTGGGAGGAATTTTGGTCAATTTTCAAGGCAATGGTGCACGATCGGAAGGATCTGGAAAGTGTTGCCAAGTTGATTTATTTAAAGGGACAATTGAGGGGAGATGCCCTCATTCTCATTCAGGCTTTCCCGAATGTAAACAACTCTTATAGAGAAGCTGTTCGTCTGCTAGAGGGTACTTATGGTAACTCGGAACAGCATACAGTGGATTTAGTAATGGCAGTGGTTAATTTGAAACCGCCAGGGCACAACTACAAAGAGTTGCAACAGTTTCGGATCAAACTAGAGAGCACTCTCCAGATTTTGAGTAACAAACACAATTTGGAGAATGCAAGTTGGTTCGTTTGTCCGGTAGTACGAGCTAAATTGAACCATAAGACGATAGAGTGGTTATCTAACAAGTACCACAAGGCTTACTTCGGGTTGGGAGAGATAAGGACGGGTTTGCAAGAATTAATTGTTCAGTTGCAAACTAACCAGCCCACTATTTTTAAGAATACTGGTCATAGTGACGTTGAGTCATCAACTAAGTTCCACAAAGGGAAGAATTATCCCAATAGTAATAGTTACAACCCGACCACTAAAAGGGTTATGTTGGCACATATCAAGTGACAGGGACCAGTAATAGTGGTTCGTCACAACAAGACAGAAAGAATAAACACCCCAATAAGGGTAACCCGGGGGGTAAGCTGTCGAGCCAGGAGAAGAGAGATTGTCTCTTCTGTAATGAAACCCATCTCTCTAAACTCTGCGTTACCTATAATTCTTGGGATGCGAAAGTGAGGAGATTGGATGAGCTGAACCGGTGTATTCGATGTCTTGGTAATCATAATGTGAGGGATTGCCAGACCAAACTGAATACTTGTCACCAATGCAATAATGGTAGGCACCACATCGTGATGTGTAAGAGCGGGTGTAATCCTAGTAATGGTAAGGATAATCACCCCGACACTACCGTGGCGCACGTAAAACTCGCAGCTAACGTTCGTAATGGTTTAGCTGAAGTAGCACTACCTGTGTTGGATATGACAGTTAAAGATAAATGGCGTAAATCCAAGACTGTAACAGCATTGTTAGATCAGGGATCACAACGTACTTTCATAAAGCGCAGTTGCCTTAATGGGATGAAAGTACGAAAAGGGGATCCTACCACATTAAAATTGTCGGGTTTTCTCTCAGATAAAAGGGCCCAGTCATATGACACGGTTTATGTAAACGTCGGTCTGGGCAGAGAGAGACCCAAGTTAATGCAGTAGTCGTGGATAGACTACCGGAGAAGGTCTCCACTGTGGGTCTTAATGCCACCAAGCAGAGACTCTCACAGAATAATGTGAAACTGGCACCATCTGTGGTCAATAATGACTCGGTGGGGCCAATAGGAGTATTAATAGGCAGCGACTATTATGCAGCCTTTGTGAAGGGTATGACGAAGAGGTGCGGAGTCACTCTTCTCAACACGGGTGCAGGCCATGTCATTATGGCCGGCTTCCTCGCAGTAATGAATGACTGGAGGAAGCCATAAATGCAGTCACTGTGTGTCTTACGCACGAAACGCCGCCCCAGAGTACATATTCTTCTATAGAGAATGCCGTTGAACCAGTACACAAGTTATGGGAACTGGACAGTATCGGGATTAATGTAAATGAAGAAAGTCCAGATGATTCCTTCACTCAGGAACAATACCTGAAGGATGTTAAATTTGAGTCTGGACAATACTGGGTGCGACTCCCATGGAAGCTAAACCATCCGGAACTACCCACTAATTACCGGATGGCGTATGGTCAGTTAAAGGCCCAGCTCCACGAATTGAGTAAGACACCAGAATTGCTGACTGCTTATAATGGGATCATTAATGAACAGTTAAATAATCAGTTCATAGAGGAGGTACCCCCTGAGCAAGCCAATATTTATGGCCACTACTTACCTCATCACGGAGTGAAGAAGGATTCCAAAACCACTCCTTTGAGGATCGTGTTTAATTGTAGTGCCAGGGGTAATAAAAATGTACCTAGTTTGAATGATTGTTTAATGACAGGTCCGTCGCTGACGGAGAAATTGGGAGATGTGTTATTGAATTTCAGAGTTAATAGTTATGCCTTCACGGCAGACATAAGTAAAGCTTTCCTGAGAGTGGGATTGCAAGAGACGGATCGGGATTACACAAGATTTCTGTGGCCAGAGGATCCTAGCAATCCGCTTAGTCCGCTGAAAACTTTCAGATTCAGAAGTGTCTTATTTGGGGCTACTTCTAGTCCGTTCTTACTTCAGGCGACGATAAATGCGCACCTTAAACGTACAGGTGGTCCACTGAGTGAAATAATGAGTAAACAATTCTATGTGGACAATTTCCTGGGGGTGACGTCAACTGAAGAGGAGCTAATGAAGATATATGAAGGGGCTAATGACATAATGCAAGGTGCAAATATGCCGCTCAGGGAGTGGAACAGTAATTCGTCCAGGTTAAAGGACCGAATAAATAAAGATAATCCCAGCGATGAAGTATCTGGGTGTAGCAATGTATTGGGACTGACTTGGGATACTGAAAGAGACTTGATATCGTTAAAGCCTAATAATTATAGTATGCCCAAGAAATTAACGAAGAGAACCCTGTTGGCTGAAGTTTCAAAATGTTTCGATCCGCTAGGCTTAGTGGCGCCTCTTACAATCCGAGGGAAATTATTGGTACAAGAGGCATGGAAGCAGAAGTGTGCTTGGGATGAAACCCTACCTGAGGAATTCGTTAACAGGTGGGAAGAATTAATTGGTGATTATGAGAAAGTTCCAATGTTAGAGTTCCCGCGGTGTGTAGCCCGCTCTGGAGTGGAAAATACACTCCACATTTTTTGCGATGCTTCTAAATTAGCGTATGGAGCAGTCGCTTATCTTCAATGTGATAAAGATATTTCTCTTGTCATGTCTAAAACTAAAGTGGCTCCAATTAAATTACGTACGTTACCTCAGTTGGAATTAACCGCCATTTATGTGGGTGTCAAATTAGCTGATTATTTACGGAGTAAATTGCCGGAGATAAATATTAGCGACACCATAATTTGGTCTGATAATGAGGTATCCTTGCAGTGGATCCGCAACGGAACCAGCAAGATTATATTCGTGCAAAATAGAGTCGCCGAGATTAACCAGATGCAAGAGAAATATGACAGTTTGGGTCAACATAAGTTAACTTTTAACCATATTCCCGGAGCGGAGAACCCAGCTGATTTCTTGTCTCGTGGGTTGACTTATGTAAAATTTGTGGAGACTTTATCATGGTTTAAGGGACCCAGTTGGTTGGTGAATAAAAGTAACTGGCCTGTTCAAAAGGCGCATATTGCTCCGGTGGAAATTACTGTGAACACGGCTCCAGTCCTCGGTCCCTCCTTAGCCATTGATATAAATAAATACTCATCCTTCCCAAAATTGATTAATGTCACGAAGTTGGTGTTTAACTTCATAAACAAGATGAATATCCCGTATGATTTTCCTCATCCCCTGAAATACTGGGTACAGAGAGTACAAGGAGAAATCTATGGAGAGGAGATTAAATTGCTAAGGGATGGAAAACTTGGGAAGGGTTCAATAATAGAGAAATTGGGGCTATACTTGGAGGATGACGTAATCAAGTGCAGAGGTAGATTGCAAAATGCTGAATTGGGTGAATATGCTAAACACCCTATCTTGCTGCCCAAGACTCATCATCTGACAACTTTAATTGTATTAAATGCCCATAAAAATGTGATGCATGGTGGAGTACAAGATACCTTAAATTGTATTAGGAAACTTTCTGGATTCCTCAGGGGCGACAGAGTGTGAAGAGGGTGATTAAGACATGTGTAGTGTGCCGCCGTGTGGATGCCAGAACCTATATGTACCCAGGACCTCCACCATTGCCCAAGGAACGAGTGCAGTTAATAAAGCCATTTGATGTAACCGGTGTAGATTACAGTGGCCCAATCATTTTAACGGGTACTGCAGATGGTGTTCCTTTAAAGGTGTATGTGTGTTTATTCACTTGTACCACTACAAGGGCAGTACACTTAGAAGTGGCACAGGATTTGTCTGCAGAACAGTTCATACAGCTGTTTCGTAAATTTGCAGCTAGGAGATCCTGTCCGAGACTCATGATTTCAGATAATGCCACTAACTTTGTAGCGGGAGCGCAACATTTGAAGGAATTAAATGAGAGTAATGAAGTACAATCTCTGTTAAATCAGCGAGGGTGTAGCTGGAAGTTTATTGCTCCTAGGGCCCCTTGGCAAGGGGATTGTATGAAAGCTGATAGGTACAGTGAAGAGGTGTCTGCGTAAAGTACTACACCGGAAACGAATTAACTTGGAGGAATTCGGGCAGTATTAGTGGAGGCAGAGAATCGGATAAATAATCGTCCTCTCTCGTACATTGTTGATACTCCCGACGCAGAAGTACTGACTCCTTCTCACTTGATATGTGGGCGGAAGCTAGAAGCTGCACCTATCTATCGAGATAATCCTGCGGAAGTTGATGAGGATTATAATAATGTGACAGTGTTAAGTGATAAATATAAGATGTTGAATAAAGTAATTAATCATTGGTCTACTGTGTGGCGCAAAAAGTATCTTCTTACATTACGTGAACATTTTTATGGTGCGTCAGAAGCGGCTAATCGACAGAATATTCAACCGGGTGACATTGTGTTAATTGATACTGAGCAACCTCGAACATTGTGGCCTCTGGGTAAGATAGTGACATTATACCCAGACGCTCAGGGTATTGTCAGGAATGTCAAAGTGTTGTGTCGCGCCAAGAGAGTTTACGCACCATTAATAAGTTAATCCCTTAGAATTAAAGGGAGTTCTATCAACTGGGAACGAAAATCTAAGGGAAAGTGACACAAGTGATGTTGAAGACGACACGGACCAGGGAATACCAGAAACAGGGAGTGTGATTCGACCTACCCGGAAGTCAGCTGTTCAGTCCAGGGAGGGCTGGAAGCGCCTGTTGAAAACTGACTCGATTTGATTCGTCTAACAACGAACTCTGCCCGGCCGCAGTGTGGAAAATATTGGTATTTTCCGAAAGTTGTAATTGATAAACTTTCCAATATGAATAGATATCATTGCTGTGTTGTTGTTGGCTTAACATTAACTGAAAAGAACCAACGAATTCACACGCATGCACGAGATGCCTGGGCAGCTGGGCAGGGAGGCGGCATAGAGGGGAATAGGCAGAGAGTGAACTGGGGGCCTACCGACCCGATCAGGTGATGGGATGGCCTGTCGAATTTGGAGATTCCGCCCACCAAATCGGATTTAATTACCGCCTTTCGTAATGTGGAGGAATATCCAGTGACGGGGGGAATATCAAGTGGGACAATCGGTCCAGGAGGTCCAGTAATAGGACAATAATTGTGAAATAAGGTGGGCCGCCGGCGAGTGACGCGGTCATAGGCCTATTTGAACTGAGTGAAATGACCATACGGCAGGATAAAGTCGTAACCCTGATGTTGGGGAGTTCATCTTAGAAGAGACTGTAATATATTCGATGAACTGTGGGAAATGGTGAATATAGTGAAACCGAGTTGTAAATAATCAGGGTTGATTGTATCGACCGGGTCTGGCTTAGGTACGCCATACCCCACGCCATATTGGATGTGATTGAAATGAACTAACATATCGCAAGTTATCTACTCGAAATTCAAGTATCGAGACTGTGAATGTGTATAAACTAGTGGGGCATTAAGCCAGGATACACGTAATATGTAAAGTTATATGTATAAACAGTACAAACGGTCGGATTAGTGAGAGGATCTGATTCGCTACCCCGACCAACCACATGTTAACTAACGCTCGGTCTCGTGGGCGTATAAGAGTGTACGGAAATTAACCTTCCTTGACTCGACGAGACAGCTAACACCATCGCGATCGAATCAGATCGCAGGAGGACGCCAACAACGGAACGACTCCCTCATCTAAAGCTAAGTACTCTGTTGTCGACTTTGTTATTGGCCAATGATATTGTTACGCACAGTAGATGTACTTTAGCTAGGTCAACGATCTACGATACACCGCTATGATGCTGTTAATTAGGTGAGTGTTGGTCATAATAATTTAACTGTCTGTTCTCTATCTCTTCTCCGTGTGATCAGTTGTTCAACAACCTATACAGTCCACTTAAATTTAACGTAATATAGCTATAATAAATGATCTTCTCAAATTTATTTATACTGGTCTAGAGTGCAGTGGGCTAACGAGAATATTGAAGGTACCCCCTCGGTGCGGCCAGGAGCGGGTAAAGTTCTCACATACCTTAAAGGGAATGACTGCGGTAAAATTATACGAGTCTGTCATCTCCCTGGGAGTTTGTTTATTGCTAGTGGCGGTGTCCCAGATAGACTTCTCTCTCACAATTCCCCACAGCATCGTTACAGAGTTGGTGTAGCTATTATGGAGTCAGAGAGCCAATCAGAAGGCCGTCTGAGAAAAGTAATGACTTGGCAAGACACTGACGGGAGTCGCTAACCAATACAATACAATTTTATTTCTTTGCCCGTGTACATGGGTTTACATTACAATCATAAATTGAGGTGCAAGGAGAGCCTCTGGCATGCCTTGGCATAATTGCACTAATATTAACACTAAGGTTAATTTACCTGTCACAATTTATCTAATATGACATAATATAAATAACATAGAAACATAATAAATACCCCAGAATGAATAAAAAATGATATAATAGAGTACGTAGGTCTGGAAGTGGTCGGGCGGAGGGATATTATTACAGCTTGACCAAAAGGGATTATAAATCGTTCTCTCTTGCCCCTTTGGAACTGTACATTACAGAAAACGGAGTGCGTCAAGGGCTCACTGTACAAGATCAAACAAATTGTATGTATTAACTGAAAAAAAAAAAGATTTTCTCTATTTTTCCCCCCAACATCAGCTATGCGTGCGTTTTCGCTGAACATCTCGGAAGTAAGTTATTTATTTATTTCTTGTTGATTATAATAATAATATTTATTTCTTGTAAGTTCTCACTTAATAATGCATTATTTAGAGTGATTTTCACAACGATCATAAAACAATGAATATATGGCAAATTATGGGGATGAGGTTCACAGGCACATTCCTGAATTATTTCATCCACATAATTTAAGGGGGCACAACTAAGCAACAATTGATTGAATTTACTGATGTTAGTTGTACCTCAGAGCTAGGTGGGATGACTGCTCTGTTAGTGTCAGGTAAAGATTCACAAGATATAGCTAATGTATTAACACTGGAACTGGAGTCCTGCAGCAAATGGTTAGTAGACAACAAATTATCGTTACATCTAGGGAAAACAGAAGCCATACTCTTTGGCACGAAATATAAACTGAGAAGGGTTATGGGGAATCCATCACTTCAGTTTCCTCAGTAAAATATCTGGGAATCCCCTTTGACCCATTCATGTCAGGAGAATTGATAGGGAACAGTGTAGTAAAGAAAGCGAATGCCAGACTGAAGTTCCTCTACAGACAAGCACAGTGTCTACCTACTGAGGCTCGCAGGACCCTATGTCTAGCCCTTATACAATGTCATATGGACTACGCTTGTTCTTCATGGTACTCTGCCTTGACAAAAAAACTGAAAGATAAACTGCAAATCACCCAGAACAAAATGGTACGATTCATCCTGGACCTGGGTCCAAGAGAGCATGTAGGCCAGGATGAATTACAACAATTGGATATGCTGAAGACTGAAGACAGAGTAAAACAACTTAAGTTAAATCAAGTATATAAAATTGCTCACAAACAGTGTCCAGAATATCTTGCTGCCAATTTTGTCAAGGCTGGGAACCAAAGCAGTCATAGTACTAGGGGAAGAGAGCACAACTTTGTAGTACCCACAGTCAGTGGCCAGGCTTCAAACACCTTTTATTGTACACCAATAAAAGAATGGAACAGACTGCCTGCACATGTCAAAGCCAGTCATAGCATGAGCCAGTTCAAGAAGAGAACCAAAAGGTACCTAATGAATGTAGCAACAGAAAAGGAGGAGAATGATTTTTTATTTTTTAAGCTAACACACATGTAAATGTAAATAACTCTTTTTGCCTTATTCCTAGTATATCTACTTTATAGTATAATAACATATATCTCCTACAGTGTATAATATGAAGGTATTAAAAGGACCCCAATGGAAATAAGTCACTCTGTCTGACTTTTTTGGGTTATCCTAGGTTCTCTACACATATGCTGCTATGTATGATAATGTATGTAAATGTATTTGTGTATATCTGAAAAAACGTACTTACTTACTTAAAACACACTAGGCTACACCATGCCTCTCCTCCGAGACCCACACACAAAATCCCACCCACAAGTAAAGTTAGGCCTATAAAATATTATATATAAGATATTAATACCAATAATGGTAAATTATAAGATAGTGGACTGTATGTCATTTTAAGGACTTGATCTCTAGAAATGGTTAATAGGAATACTAGTACACATATAGACTAGGTAAGATTTTTAATTGACATTAAAATAATAATAATAATAATATTAATAATAATAATAATAATAATAATAATAATAATAATAATAATAATAATAATAATAATAATAATAATAATAATAATCTTTATTTCTACAAGTACATGTACAAGGTATACAGGCCTAGCTGACATCAATGACATACTACTATATAGAAAGCCCCTTGTTATGCAGAGCATTTCGGGCAAATTAGGTCAGTTTTGTCTCAGGATGCGACCCACACCAGTCGACTCACTTCCAGGTTCTCATTTTACTGATGGGGAACATAGACAACCGGTATAAAGAAAAACACCCAATGTTTCTACCCTCTCTCGGAATCGAACCCAGACCCTCGCCGTGTGAAGTGAGAAATTTAGCCACCAGACCATGATATTATACAATTATCAAGAAATTTATAATAATACTTCCCATTTATATCACCAGACAGGCAGAAATTACGATGGATAACGTAAAACTAATGCAAATTATAGATAAGCATTACTTATCAAGGTGTGCTGCAGAGAAGTCACCTTCGTCATCCAATTTTCCACTATTCTAGTGGTTTCGTAAATTTTCTGTTCCTATTCTTCAGTGAGGGACATTAATAATGGTTCCAATTACAAATCCAGGCTGGAACACACAATTATGGCCTCGATGATGCCCGATTCAATCAGACAACTGTGGTACCGGTGTACAAAGATTAATTCATCATGGCGTCCCTCACGGTATTACTCTGCTGTGCTCTATACCCCCTCCCCCCCCCACTCAAAGTTTCTTGAAGGTCAAATCCAGCACTATTTTAACACATAATTACTCCAGTTTACATTTATATAGTCCATATTTAGGAGATTTATAAAAAAAAATCACAGAATGTTTTAGAAACTAGTAGCTGCAATTTCGAAATATCCCAAATATTTTTGGATTTTTTTGTGGGGGTAAAGGGCTGATATTTTGCTAAATGTCAAAAACTTACCAACTTTATTTTTTTGTTGAATAAGGATAAGATACTGGCAGTCATGAGAAAATGGGATTAGCATTGTTTTATGAGTAGGAAGTCCCCCCAATACTTTTCATAGTGCCATTATGGGGAACTTAGCTGCCATATGTTATTTTCAGCAAATACTTTTTTCAGTTTTTTGTTTGGCTATTTTACTGAAACTTAGTCAATGTATAGAGAAAGTACGCTTCTTAAAGGTCACCAAAAATGAAAGACATCGTTTGTGCTCGATACTGCTCTAGAGATATATCCACATAGCCTGGGGAGGATACCTGGAGTATACCTGGAGAGGGTTTCGGGGATCAACGCCCCCGCGGCCCGGTCTGAAACCAGGCCTCGTGGTGGATAAGGGCCTGATCAACCAGGCTGTTACTGCAGGCTGCACATAAACCGATGTATGAACCACACCCCAGCTGATCAGGTACTGACTTTAAGTGCCTCTCCAGCGCTTTCTTGAAGACTACCACGGGTCTGTTGGTAATCTCCATTATGTGTGCTGGTAGGTAGTTGAACAGTCTTGGGCCCCTGACACTTATTGTGTTGCTTGTTAGTGTACTCGTGACACCCCTGCTTTACGTTGGGGGTTATTGCATCTTCTGCCTAGTCTTTTGTTTTCGTAGGGAGTTATTTTCCTGTGCAAATTTGGTACCAATCCATTAGAATTTTCCAAGTGTATATTATCATGTATCTTTCTCACCTGAATTCCAGGGAATACAAATAAAAGGACTTCAACCATTCCCAGCAATTTAGGTGTTTTACCGTACTCATGTGTAGTACATTCTGTGTACATTCTCCAGATCAGCAATTTCGCCTGCCTTGATAAGGGCAGTTAATGTACAGCGGTATTCCAGCCTAGAGAGAACAAGCGATTTGGCGTCCCTAGTTTTGAAGATTCTCATTATCCTTCCTATCATTTTTTAGCAGATGTAGTAGATTCATTGTTGTGGCTTTTAAGAGTGAAATGCTCTGACATTATCACTCCCAGGTCTTTCAGATTAGTTTTTTCGCTCTGTTGTATGGTTGAAATTTGTTTTATACTCTGATGCAATTTTAATTTCTCCAAGTTTTCCATATCGCAGTAATTGAAATTTCTCTTCATTAAACTTCATCTTGTTTTCTGCGGCCCATTTAAAGATTTGGTTGATGTCCGCTTGGACTCTTGCATTGTCTTCGATGGATGACACTGTCATGTCAATTCAGGTGTCATCCGCAAAGGAAGACACAGTGCTGTGGCTTACACCTCTGTCTATGTAAGATATGAGGATGAAAAACAGGATGGGAGCGAGTACTATGCCTTGTGGAACAGAGCTTTTCACCGTAGCCGCCTTTGACTTTACTCTGTTATAATTTTGTGTGCTATTACACCATGATCACACTTGTCGAAGGCTATTGCAAAGTCTGTGTTACTACATCTGCATTTTGTTTATTCTTTAGTGCATCCAGGACCTTGTCATTGTCGTCCAGTACTTTGGACAGGCAGGAGCGACCTGCTCTAAACTCATGTTGCCCTGGGTTGTGTATCTAGGTCATTGGTGATCTTGCTTCTAAGAACCCTTTCAAAGATTTTTATGATATGGGACGTTAGCACTATCAGTCTGTAGTTTTTTGCAATTGTTGTACTGCCACCTTTGTGGAGTAAGGCTGTGTCTACTGTTTTTTAGTGACTAGGGGATGACCCCTGTGCCCATGTTCCCTCTCCATAAAATGCTTAAGACACATGACAGGAGCTTCTTGCAGTTCTTGACGAACACAGAGTTCCACGAATCTGGGCCTGAGGCAGAGTGTATGGGATGTCATTTATTGCCTTTTCGAAGTCTAATGGTATTAGAATAATATCAGAGATTTTTGAATTGACAGAATTTTGAGTGTCGAACCTTTGTCTGGTTAACGGCTAGCTAAACACTCACTCATTTCTTTGCTGTCATCTGTGTAAGTTCCACAGTGGCCCGAGGCCTGGTGGTAAAAGCTCTCGCTTCACACTCTGAGGGTCTTGGTTCGATTCCCGGCAAGGGTAGAAACATTGGACATGTTTCCTTACACTATACTGGTTGTCTATGTTCTCCCATCAGTAAAATGGGTACCTGGATGTAGTTGACTGGTGTGGATCTCATCCTGGGACAAAACTGAATTAATTTTCCCTAAATGCTCTGCATAACAAGCGGCTTTCTATATAGTGGCATATCATTGATGTCAGCTAGGCCTGTATACCATGTACAAGTACTTGTAGAAATAAAGATATTATTATTATTATTATTATTATTATTATTATTATTATTATTATTATTATTATTATTATTATTATTATTATTATTATTATTATTATTATCTCGTCTAAGCAGGGGTTCAATACTGTATGTTGTTTTCGCCTTAGATTTGCGAAGTATTTTGGGTTTCTTTCAATTTCATATATGGCTTTAAGTTCTTCCTGAGATTCTTGTCTCCTGCAAGATTCCTTAAGGCTAAGTTCGATATTTGCTCTTTGTCTTACCATTGCCTCCTTCATATTTCAGATATACTGGCCCATCTCAGCAGCTCTGTGATTCTTCACCTTCACCTGTATAGGGAGCGTCTCTCTAGTTTACATCTGCTCTTCCATTTTCTTAACGGAATGGGCCTTGAGCAGACCTCAAGTACCACAGACTAAATTCATTCTAGGTAAAGGTTTGGATCCATGTTGTTTAGGATATCTTCCCAGCTTGTTTCATT
>WNWK01042053.1:0-16157 GCA_009830355.1 Cherax destructor | reverse complement strand
GCTATTATGTCCGGTGATGCCTCTTTGACTCTTTCGTGCCACTCCTCCCACATATTTGTTATTCCATCAGCATTGGTGTACCATACTTTCAGTTTCCTCTCTAATACAGTGTTTTGGGGGTCTGTGAGGGTGGGGTACCTGGCAGTGTATTGTGCGATTCTATAGTGGAGTGTTGGGTGTGGGCTGTGAGTGTGGGTTGTAGTTTGTGTTGGGACCGTGTGCTTGGTTGTTGAGTTGTGCTTGTGAGTGAGAGTGTGTGTGTGAGTGAGTGTGTGTGAATGAGTGTGTACTCACCTAATTGTGGTTGCAGGGGTCGAGACTCAGCTCCTGGCCCCGCCTCTGCACTGCCCGCTACAGGGTATCTGCTCTCCCTGCTCCACGAGCTTTATCATACCTCGTCTTAAAACTGTGTATGGTTCCTGCCTCCACTATGTCTTTCAATAGACTATTCCACTTCCTGACTACTCTGTGGCTGAAGAAATGTTTCCTAACATCCCTTTGACTCATCTGAGTCTTCAGCTTCCAGTTGTGTCCCCTTGTTTCTGTGTTCCCTCTCTGGAACATCCTGTCACTGTCTATCTTGTCGATTCCTCGCAGTATTTTGTATGTCGTTATCATGTCTCCTCTGACCCTTCTTTCCTCCAGTGCTGTTAATCCTATTTCCCTCAGCCTTTCTTCATAGGACAGACCCCTGAGTTGTGGAACTAACCTTGTCGCAAACCTTTGCACTTTCTCTAGTTTCTTTATGTGCTTGACCAGGTGTGGGTTCCAGACTGGTGCTGCATATTCTAGTATGGGCCTGACGTACACGGTGTACAGTGTCTTAAACGAGTCCTTGTTAAGGTAACGGAACGCTAATCTTAGGTTTGCCAGTCGCCCATATGCTGCCGCAGTTATCTGGTTGATGTGTGCCTCCGGAGACGTGCTTGGCGTTATACTCACCCCAAGGTCTTTCTCCTTTTCCGAGGTTTGTAGCCTTTGTCTGCCTAGCCTGTACTCTGTCAGCGGTCTTCTTTGCCCTTCTCCGATCTTCATGACTTTGCATTTGGTGGGATTGAATTCGAGAAGCCATTTGCTAGACCAGATGTCAAGCTTGTCCAGGTCTGTTTGAAGTCCTGCTTGGTCCTCCTCCGATGTGATTCTCCTCATTAATTTCACATCATCTGCGAACAGAGACACTTCTGAGTCTATCCCATCTGTCATGTCATATACACATACAAAGAATAACACTGGTCCTAGGACTGACCCCTGCGGAACACCGCTCGTCACAGGTGCCCACTGTGATACCTCATCACGCACCATGACCCGTTGTTGTCTCCCTATGAGGTATTCCCTGATCCATTCCAGTGCTCTTCCTGTTATAAGTGCTTGTTCTTCCAACTTCTTTACTAATCTCATGTGAGGAACTGTGTCGAAGGCCTTCCTGCAGTCCAGGAAAATGCAATCAACCCACCCTTCTCTCTCTTGCCTTACCTCTGTTACTTTATCATAGAACTCTAGGAGGTTTGTTACACAGGATTTGCCTTCCCGGAATCCGTGCTGCCTGGTGTTTATTATCCTGTTCAGCTCGAGGTGCTCCACCATTCTTTTCCTGATGATTTTCTCCAGGACTTTGCACACTATACATGTAAGTGATACCGGTCTATAGTTTAGTGCCTCTTTTCTGTCTCTTTTTTTAAAGATGGGGACTACGTTGGCCTTCTTCCATACCTCAGGTAACTGCCCATTTTCAAGGGATGTGTTGAATATTATGGTAAGTGGCACACTCAGTACCTCAGCTCCTTCCCGAAGAACCCATGGGGAGATGTTTTCCAGACCCATCGCCTTTGAGGTATCAAGGTCACTGAGTAACTGCTTCACCTCCTCCTCAGTTGTGTGTATGCCCTCTAGCACTTGATACATCCCTTGTTGGTGGCGCACCCCATCCTGTCTACCCAGCTGCCTTGCTTCCTCCACTGTGAATACTTTCTTAAACCTCAAGTTGAGCTCCTCACATACCTCTTGATCGTTACTTGTGAGTTCCCCATCTTCTCTCCTCACCTGGTCTAACTGTTGTCTTCCTTCTGATGTGACTGTACATCAGTTTTGGGTCGTACTTAACTTTCGATGCTATGTCATTTTCGTACTGTTTCTGGGCTTCCCTCCGTACCTGTGCATACTTGTTTCTAGCTCTTCTACTAATCTCTTTGTTTACTTGGGTTCTTTGCCTTCTGTACCTTTTCCATTCTCTGACACTCTTGGTCTTTGCCTCCCTGCACCTTTGGGTAAACCAGGGGCTCTTTCTGGCCTTCCCGTTTAATCTTTTTCCTCTGGATATAAACCGTTCCTCCGCCTCTTTGCACTTTGCCCCTACGTATTCCATCATTTCACTTATTGTCTGTCCGTCCATTTCCCTTTCCCACTGAACCTCCTGCAGGAAATTCCTCATGCCTGTGTAGTTCCCTCTTTTAAAATCTGGTTTGTCTCTTTCTGTACTGCTTCCCCTCTCCACCTGTAGCTCTACAATGTACTAAAAGCTCAGCACCATATGGTCGCTGGCTCCCAGGGCTCTCATGTGTTATGTCTTCAATATCTGAGCTGTTCAGGGTGAATACAAGGTCCAGTCTTGCTAGTACATAATCTCCTCTCACTCTGGTCGTGTCCCTGACATGTTGGTGCATCAGGTTTTCCAGTACCGCATCCATCATCTTGGCTCTCCAAGTTTCTGGACCCCCACGTGGTTCTTGGTTCTCCCAGTAGATCTCCCTGTGGTGTGTGTGAGTTAGAGTGTGTGTGTGAGAGTGTGTGTGTAAGTGAGAGTGTGTGTGTGAGTGATTGTGTGAATGAGAGTGTACTCACCTAGTTGTACTCGCCTAGTTGTAGTTGCAGGGGTCGAGACATAGCTCATGGCCCCGCCTCTTCACTGGCCGCTACTGGGTCACTCCCTGCGCCATGAGCTTTATCATACCTCTTCTTAAAGCTGTGTATGGAACCTGCCTCCACTACATCGCTTCCCAAGCTATTCCACTTCCCGACCACTCTGTGACTGAAGAAATACTTCCTAACATCCCTGTGATTCATCTGAGTCTTCAACTTCCAACTGTGTCCCCTTGTTGATGTGTCCCATCTCTGGAACATTCTGTCTCTGTCAACCTTGTCAATTCTTCTCAGTATTTTATATGTCGTTATCATGTCCCCCCTATCTTTCCTGTCCTCCAGTGTCGTCAGGTCGATTTCCCTTAACCTCTCCTCGTAGGACATACCCCTTAGCTCCGGGACTAGTCTTGTTGCAAACCTCTGCACTTTTTCTAGTTTCCTTACATGCTTGGTTAGATGAGGGTTCCAAACTGGCGCTGCATACTCCAGTATGGGCCTAACGTACATAGTGTACAGGGTCCTGAATGACTTCTTATTACGATGTCGGAATGCTGTTCTTAGGTTTGCCAGGCGTCCATATGCTGCAGCAGTTATTTGGTTGATGTGCGCCTCAGGAGATGTGCCCGGTGATATACTCACCTTAAGATAATTTTCCTTGAGTGAGGTTTGTAGTCTCTGGCCCCCTAGACTATACTCCATCTGTGGCCTTCTTTGCCCTTCCCCAATCTTCATGACTTTGCACTTGGTGGGGTTGAACTCCAGGAGCCAATTGCTGCACCAGGCCTGCAGCCTGTCCAGATCCCTCTGTAGTTCTGCTTGGTCCTCTTTCTATTGAATTCTTCACATCAACTTCACATCATCTGCAAACAGACACACTTCGGATTCTATTCCTTCTGTCATGTCATTCAGAAATACCAAAAACAGCACCAGACCTAGAACTGATCCCTGTGGCACTGCACTCGTTACAAGCGCCCACTCTGACACCTCGCCACGTATCCATGACTCGCTGTTGACTTCCTACCAGGTATTCCCTGATCCATTGTAATGCCTTCCCTGTTATCCCTGCCTGGTCCTCCAGATTTTGCACTAATCTCTTGTGTGGAACTGTGTCAAACGCCTTCTTACAGTCCAAGAAAATGCAATCTAAGCACCCCTCTCTCTCGTCTTACTGCCGTCACCCTGTCATAGAACTCCAGTAGGTTTGTGATGCAGAATTTCCCGTCCCTGAAACCATGCTGGCTGTCATTGATAAGCTCATTCGTTTCTAGGTGTTGGGCAGGACATAAAGAGATCGACGCGAGGGAAACACCAACAAAGGAAGCGACTCCCTCACCCACAGTAAGTACATTTATTGTTGTAACCATGTTACTGGCCAGTAGATAGGTTGCAATGAAACGAAACGAAAACGAATACTCTCAGGTAAGTACCCACAAGGGGCGAGAGGGAAGTGGGGATAGGCGAATAATAGATGGGTGAGAGGAAATATTTTAGAGTAAGAAATAGAGTCGGGACTAAACCCAACTGCAAGGCATTGTGAGGCTTAATAATCAATTTCAGTGACAGATAGTATCTGCTGCAAGACTGGACGCTTAGATCGGGCGAAGGCAAGGTGTTCAGGTGGAGCCAAGGACATCTACAAGTTGCTTCATCTCGGAAACTGCACAAGGACGACTCTCATAGGATGGCAGGTAGAGATAAGTAAGAAAACATCAGGTTTGAGACTAGTTCATTCTAAAGAGAAGTATTAAGTGGCAAAAAGAGAGGCTATTTTATGTGTATCGGGGGGGAGGGGCAGGTTCGTTCAAAGCTCTGAAGAGGTTGACTTCGGTATAAGGCCGTTTTATTGTGGTATCAAGGTAGTCAGTCCAATGTTCATGGTAAGTCTCAAGTCTGTCAATTTGTCTGTCAGAAAGTGTCTTCCAAAATTCGTTCAGAGCTGGTGTGTTAGTCCTGAGATGGAGAGATTCGCTGGTTGCAAAATCATCCCACTTCACTCCCAACACCCAACGTAGTGCTCGGTTTTGGACACGCTGAAGTTTTATGGTATTGGTTTTGGCAGATAGTGATAGAGCTAGAGGAGAGTAAGAAATGAGGGGCCTAATAAGGGCTTTATAAAGGTGAAGTTTAGTTGCAGGGTGAGCTCCTCGCAACTTATAAAGTTGAGAAGAGCAATCTCAGCAACAGCAGTTTTAAGTGATGTGAGGTTTGATTGTCAACCTGGTGTCCAAGTTGACACCTAGGACGACAACAGAGCGGGTTTGTGGTATACGTGTGCGAGAGGTGCTGGTTTTGAGGTCAACAGGGGTGAGAACTCCACGTCTTTTAAAGAAAAAGGTGATCTTAGATTTAAGGGGATTTGTTTTAATTCTCCATTGGAGTTCCCATGCAGTGATCCTATCGACCTCTCGTTGTGTTCTGTGGGTGAGGAATCGAGAGGTTTCGTGTGCAGTGAGTTGTGTTATGTCATCTGCGTAAGAAATTGTGAGAGTATTAGGGTAAAGTGGTTCAGGCAAGTCATTCGTGTATAAGATATATAGTGTAGGAGATAGTACAGAGCCTTGTGGGACTCCTGCATGGAGTGTGAAATAGTCAGAGTAATGTTTCATGAACCCTATTCGCATAGTTCTACCGTCTAGGAAGTTGCATAATAGTTTAATCATATTTCTAGGGAGATCAAAGGAGGTACAGAGTTTATATTTTAGACCATCGTGCCATACAGTATCAAAGGCCTTTTCAACATCTTTGGTCACGAAGGCGGTAGTACAGTTTTGAGCTTTATTTATGCGAATATAGTTCAGGATGATGTTTATGACGTCCTGTGTAGATCTATGTTGTCGGAAACCAAATTGTCTTTCGTTGAGTAGGTTATTTGTCTCGAGGTGAGTTCTGAGTCTCGTATTGACAAGTCTTTCAATGTCTTACCCAAGATTTCTAGTAGGCTTATAGGCCTGTAATTCTTTGGGTTTGTCAGGTCTTTGCCAGGTTTGGGGATTAGGCAAGCTGTGGCGGATTTGAAGAAAGGGGGGAAGTAACCAGAAGCGAGTATAGCATTGAAGAGATCAGTAAGAACAGAAGCAACAGATCTAGGAAGATGACAGAGAATTGAGTGAGATAGTCCAGAAGCACCAGGTGCTTTCTTGGGAAGTTTAGTTAGTAGTGAGTGAATATCGTTGTCACGAAAGGAGAGTTGAGAGAGTGGGTAGAGGATAGTGTGTCAAGGGAGATAGTGGGGTCCAGGATTTGTAAGGTCACGGTGTCTGGCGATCCAATGTTCAACGTCATTTGTGTGGTCAAGTGCAGCTGGGTCTGTAGGATGTGGATGAAAGATTTGTTCCCATATGTCTTTAAAATGCACTGCCTCTGCTGGGTCAGTGATAAGTCTGTTGTCATGAGTGATGTGTCTAAAGGTTGTTGTTTTTGGGGTTCCCTTGATTTTCCGGATAAAGTTCCAAAAGTCTTGGGGTCATTGATTCGCTGTTTATCTGCAGTATCAATAAGGGATTGCCAGTGTCAGTTGTGGTCCTCTTCCAGACTGTGAATGATATCCATTCGCAGTATGGGAGATCCCATCGAATTAAGTTCAGTCTGTTTTGATTTACAGCAAGCGGTGCCTGTAACAAGTAAGCAAGCGCTTGGTTCTCTCTGATGGGCGAAAAGAGTATCTGGTCTTATAATGTCTTGTAGGCACTGTCTGTGCAGCTACTTGCTTGATGGCATGTTGTATATGTGTAATTTGATTGTCTATATCTGTCACCGGTTTGTTGTCATAATCGAAGGTGAGGTCAGTGTTGTCCAGTCGTAGTTTGAAATCATCCCAGTCAGTCAGAGAGTAGTTTGGTGAAGAGAGATTGGAATTTGTATAGGATTTGAGAGATATGGAGGTGATAGGAATGTGGTCAGAGCCCGAAAGAGGGCCAGGAGTTATAAAGTGGTGTAAATGATTACTAGCCCTGTTGGTGAAAATTTTGTCAGGAGTTCCTTTACCGTTGTGTGTGAAAACAGTGGGAAAATGTGGACCTAGATGAGTGAGATGTTTTTGGTGACAAGGGTTAAGAGTTGTCTTCCGGTGTGTTTGTGGAATTGTCATGAAAAACTGTATGTCTAGATTAAGATCAGCTAGGAGATAGACTGGTAGATGTTGTGATTAAAGTTAGATAGATCATGAAGATTTATGTTCGTGTTAGGACGAGTATAGGTAGTGTAAATGATAATTGGTCCGTGTATAGTGGTATCTTCACAGCCATGCTATGAGGATCTGTGAATGGAAGGAGAGAAATTCATGGTGTATGGATTTTCACCAGGATGGCTACGGCATTCCAGTGATCAGCAGGGGATTGGTGCAGTGAAGCAAGGTGCCGGACTCTTTGGTCATCTCGCACACATGTGCTATTTAAAAGTAGCACATCAGGGCGTTCAGACTCAAGTAGTTCGGCCAGAATATGTTTGTTTGGAGTGTAGGCCCGTATATTAAATTGAGTGACTTTAAGAGCCATGATTTTGGGAGGTTGGTGTCTGGCCAAGAATAGCATTGACGCACCATCAGCAATGTTGCAATGATGAATACTTGCTGTGGTTATGTCGACGATCTCCAATGAACATCAGGGACTGAATAAGGGTGGAGGAATATTAATTAATTGTACTCTCTCCTCCTTCTCAATCAGTCCAATATTAACCATACAGTCCACTAAAATTAACAATACAGTAATATTGATGTTACCCATTCTTATTAAACTGGCCTAGAGCGGAAGTGGGTTCAGAGGTGTGAAATTATCGAAGGAGTCATTTCAGCGACCAGGGTGACTCTAGTTTTCTCACACGCCTAACGGGAGTGACTGCGGTAAAACTATATTGGCGGCATCTCCCGGAGATTATTTGTCGTAAGTGGCGGTGAACCCCAGACAGGTAATCTCTTAATTCCCCACACCCTGTGGCACACCAAGCAGTGGCCTCGTGGACGGATACCATTGTGTTACCTCTGTCGAGAGATTCCTGGGAACCCGGCACTTCTTGTGACATTGCTGACATCTTGGGGTGGGAGGGCACCAGATATGGGGTAACGGGTGAGGACAGTATAGATGCATGGGGATGAAGGTGGGGGGTAGGGGAGGTTTAGTTTAATATTTTTATTATGCACCCCATACCCATCCTGTGGGCGGTAGTAAAAAGATTACAGACGTCATAATGGGCCCAGGGACTGGACCCCAAATTTGATAGCTGGACAAGGTAAAAAGGTAATGAACTCACAAGTCAGTCCCAATACATTGCTACCCCAGATCTCCATCTCCGGGATTGTCTTTGTTTATTCGGCCCTTTAACCTGGACGAATTACTGTCCCCCCTGAGAAGCATATTTGCACTTGCATTATGCCTTTAAAGCCCTTCATATATCCTCATTAATTCCTCTTCGGTTGACGTCACCCCCGGAAATTGTCCACATAAAATAGTTTACCCATTATTTCACTCAGTGGACCAAATGTACGTTTAAGATGTGCATTTATCATTGTTGAATTAGGAACGGACTAAAGTAGCGCCAAACAAAACACTTCTGAATCGGAAGGTTTTCAGCGGACTAAGTGGATTGCTAGGATCCTCTGGCCACAGGAATCTTGTGTAATCCCGATCCGTTTCTTGTAATCCCACTCTCAGGAAAGCTTTACTTATGTCTGCTGTAAAGGCATAATTATTAACTCTGAAATTCAATAATACATCTCCCAATTTTTTCCGTCAGGACCCGTCATTAAACAATCATTCAAACTAGGTACATTTTTATTACCCTGGCATACAATTACACGATCCTCAAAGGAGTGGTTTCGAATCCTTCTTCACTCCGTGATGAGGCAAGTAGTGCCCATGAACCTTGGCTTGCTCAAGGGGTACCTCCTCTATGAACTGGTTAATTAACTGTTCATTAATTATCCCATTATAAGCGGTCAGCAATTCTGGTGTCTTACTCAATTCGTGGAGCTGGGCCTTTATTTTCCATATGCCATCCGGTAATTAGTAGGTAATTCCGGATGGTTCAGCTCCATGGGAGTCTCACCAGTATTTCCAACTAAAATTTAGCCTCCTTCAGGTATTGTTCCTGAGTGAAGGAATCATCTGGACTTTCTTCATTTTTAATCCCGATCTGTCCAGTTCCTACAATTTATGCACTGGTACAACAGCATTCTCTATAGAAGAATAACACTGGGGTGACGTTTCCTGGAAGACACACAGTGACTGCATTTATAGCTTCCCCCCAGTCATTTTATGTGAGGAAGCCTATAAATTACATGGCCTGCACCAGTGTTGAGGAAAATGACACCACATTTCTTCGTCATACCCTTCACGAAAGCAGCATAATAGTCACTGCCTCTAATAAACCCATTGGGCTCACAGAGTCTTTTTTGACCCCTGAGGGTGCCAGTTTCACTTTATTCTGCGAGAGTCTCTGGTGGCGTATTGGACCTCAGTGGAGATCCTCTCCCTAGTCTTTCCCTGACTACCATTTTTGGCCCTTTTCTGCCCAGAAGAATTTATATAAACGGTGTCATACGCTGGGCTTTTTATCAGAGAGGAAGCCCGATAGTTTCAAGCTGGTAGGAGGTTCCCTTTGTACTTCTATCCCATTAAGGCAACTGCCCTTTTTGAAAGTACGTTGTGATCACTGATCAACAATGCTGTTATTCTCTTGGCTTTGTGCCGTTTATCCCAATCGTCCCAAAACAGGTAACGCTACTTCAGCAAACCTTACGAACGTTATGGTTTCGGGGGCCACTGTAGTGTCGGGGTGATTATCCTTACCATTACTAGGATTACACCCGCTCTTACACCTATAGGGGTACCTTCCTTTATTCATTGTATGACTACCAAGACATCGAATACACTGATCCAGTTCATCCAATCTCTTCACTTTCGTCCCAAGAATTATAAGTAACGCAAAGTTTAGAGATGGGTTTCATTACAGAAGAGACAATCTCTCTTCTCTTGGCTCGACAGTTTACCCCGGTTACCCTTACTGGGGTGTTTATTCTTCCTGTCTTGTTGTGACGAACCACTATTACTGGTCCCTGTCACTTGATATGTGCCAACATAACCCTTTTAATGGATGGGTTGTAACTATTACTATTGGGATAATTTTTCCCTTTGTGAAACTTGACTGATGACTCTCCGTCATTATAACCTGTATTCTTAAAGGTAGTGGGCTGGCTGGTTTGCAACTGAACAATTAAGTCTCGTAAACCTGTCCTTATCTCTTCCAACTCAAAGTAACCCTTGTGGTACTTGTTAGACAACCACTCAAAAGTCTTATAGTTAAATTTATTCTGTATCTGGCACTCAACAACCATTGAGTCCTCCGACTATGTTTATTACTCAAGATCTTGAGAGTGCCCTAGTTTGTTTCGTTGTTGAAACCCCTTTTAAAGCTGTGAACGGGACAGAAACCAGTGACTTTTTGATCCAATCTGCTGATCTGAATTCCCCCAAAGTACTCTCTAACAGACTAACTGTTTCCCATAAGACCCGTTCAAGGGGGCATAAATAAGAGTGAGGCATCTCCCTAAATTGTCCCTTTTTAAATCAACTTATTAATATATTCAAGATCCTTCCAATCATTAATCTTTTTAAAAAATGGACCAAAATTCCTCCCAGCTGTCCCCTGGCTGGAACGAAAACAAATGTCTTCTGGGAGTTTGGGGGGGGACACCTTATTTGCTCATGAGACGGGCCCACACGTTATCCCCCTTTCTATCTCATGCTTTGCAAAACAGAATGCCCCTTTTCCCAAAAAAAATATTGTTCCAACAGTGCCTCTGTCCTCATCAGTTGCACAATCCTCCAGGAATTCCGTTCATAATCTTTGAACCACCGTCGTAGGGCTCTCCCGTTCTAGTACCTCTTGACTCGAAAGTCACTAGCACCCCGATTGATTCATTAAATCAAAACACTTCTTGTGTGACTTTGTCACATGATTTTGAAAACTTGTGATCCTTTTTTTGCTTTAATATCCATGGGTCTGCCCCCCCCAAATTCCATTAGCTTCAGTCATGGTTATAAAATTTAAATTTAAAAACCACTGATGGACAAATTAAGTAAATCTGTTAAAGGGGTGATTCCCCCCTTTTCCTTCCAAATCGTAGCCCCCCTTTTGTAGTTAATTGGACTAATTAAACCCCCAACAGATTAATTAATCTGTGTACTCTATGTCACTTTTACAATCAGTAATAAATTATTAAATAATTTTCAATAATGATTAATTCACTAATCACATCCGGTTAAGGGTGGACCAACGGCAGATGTGGGGACTTAAGAGATTACCTGTCTGGGCTTCCCCCCCCTTAAAAAAATAATCTCCCAGGAGATGACCGAAAATAGTTTTAAAGGGTTTCCCCGTTTGGGGGTGGGGAAAAATAGAGTACCCTTTGAAAAGACTCCCTTTGATAATTTCCCCTCTGAAACTTCTGCTCTAGACCAGTTTAATAAGAATGGGTAACTCAATAGTTACTGTATTGTTAATTTTAGTGGACTTATGGGTTAATATTGGACTGATTGAGGAGGGAGAGAGAGTACATAATTAATATTCACTCATCCTATTCGTGTCCCTGATGTTCATTGGAGATCGTCGACATAACCACAACAGTATTCATCATTGCACCTTCACACACACCTGCACATATAAAAGAGAGGAGCTTACGACGACGTTTCGGCCCGACTTGGACCATTTACAAAGTCACACTAATCAGAACAGGTGGAAGGAGTATTTATAGGCAGGCGACAGGGGAAGGTACAAGAGAGTGGTAATAATGGAGGTAGTAATGGAAGTGGTAGTAGTAGTAGTGGAGACAGTCATATTCTAGGAAAGGAGCACTGCAAAGCAGCTGGCGGCCCGCATGGGTAGGACGAGAACACAGAGTGAGGGAAAAGACGATAAATAAAGAAAGACAAATAAGAAAAGAAACCCATAGGAGAAAAAAGGAGAAGGGGGAAGAGATGAAAGGGGAAGGAATCAGGGCCGCCAGTGCTTTGCAGTGCTCCTCTTCCTAGAATATGACTGTCTCCACTACTACTACTACCACTTCCACTACTACCTCCATTATTACCCACTCTTGTACCCTCCCCTGTCGCCTGCCTATAAATACTCCTTCCACCTGTTGTGTGTGTAGTGTGACTTTGTAAATGGTCCAAGTCGGGCGAAACGTCGTAAGCTCCTCTCTTTTTATATGCGGGTTGTGTGTGTATTGTTCAGTCACGGTATTGTGCTTTTTGTTATTTATTGCAACCTATCTATGGCCAGTAACACAGTTACAACAATAAATGTACTTACTGTGGGTGAGGAGTCGCTTCCTTTGTTGGTGTGGAAACTTTTGAGTCAATCAAGTTCCACAGGGTAAGTGAGCCATTTGGAGCTTTAAACATACCACGGATCAGTCCTCGGAGTACATGAACCCACACACTTAACCAAAACAAACATACACATTCAAGTTGGCGGAGGTAACAATTGTGTACATTTTAATTGATAGATTTATTCTCCTGGAACATCTAGGCAAGTTTGTACAGTTATAACTAATATTAGGATTATTGAGGCAACGTTAGATATTAACAATGTAGTTCTAGCACCTTAATATAGGTAGATATAAGCCTTAAATAGGTACATTAGGTTATGTTAGCCAAAGAGAAATGGCAATCCCTTGCGGAGGTCAAGCAGTGTGAGACTCACGACGCATGATCTGCTTACCAGACCAGACTTCAGCCAGAGAACAAGTGCTGCGAGCAGGCAGCATCCCCACGTGACTTCCATCTGTCCTGGGGCACAGAGGAGATATCCCGAAGTACCGCGGATATCTTACTCCATCCAGACCCAATACAGTAGGACCTTACCTCTTTTCTTCTAGTATCTGGCCAGTTTTCTGGGAAACGTGTGTAGGTTTTGTTGTGGGTCTCTCGTGCGGTCGGACGCATTTTAGCAGGTACCAGCGTCCCATTGTTGAGTAAAAGTCTGGAAGCTAGTGTCCCTTACTATTTAGATATGCTTGGAGGATATACCCTAGAGCTGGGGATTCTGAGTTAATACAAGACACTAATACCACTTAATTTGCAGATTTGGGCTCTTCCCTAAAATGGTGTTTGGGGGGGGTTAAAACAGGAAGAAAAGGGCCCATTTCCACTCCATCAAGTAATTTAAAACCCCTTTCATAATCGTTCATGTAGGGGGGAAATTTTTTCCCTTTTGCAGTTACCCCTAGAAATTTTTACCATGGCCACTTGTAAGTCTGAAAGTGTCTCAAGTGTCGGTGTCAACAGTGCTTGCCCCGGGGAGTGCAGCTTAAAAGAAGGCAGCCCCGGGGGCCCCAAATTTTTATAATTTGGGTGTTTTCCCTCGTGTCGATCCCCTTTAGGTCCTGCCCGGTAGAAATTTTTTTCCCAGCAAGACGATGATGCTGTGGTAGCCCCGATAAGTCAGGGAAATTTGGGTTCCCCTTTTTAGCTCTCTACAGTCCGGAACCGGACTGTTGTATCAACATGTGGTTGATCGGGGGGTGCGATTCATATCCTCTCACTTTTTCCCTTTCTTACAGTTTATTCGCATAACTTTAACCACTATACCCCTATGGTTTAATGTCCCACTATTTTTATACACTTTCATCGTCTCTATCCGGGAATTCAGAGTAGATGGTAGAGATGGAAACGATCATCCCTTCATACCCAACAGACTGACTGATTTTTGTAGTGGCCAGGCTTAGGCGGCTGAAAGATACTTCTGGGCATTTTGGGGAAAGCCCAAGATGATCAAACTAAATGCAAATTATGTGATAAAGGCTATGGTCACTGTCGGGAACACTATGTGTTTAATTGTCCACTTATTGAGGGAAAATAGAGATAGACAGTATAATAACCTATGTGACATGTCAAGATATCTTATTCATGAAATAAGATACATTTTTTATTAACAATTTTTTAAATTTGCTTGTAAGAATAGTGAAATGTAGAAAATAAATCCCAAAAGTACAATTGTGGCCCCTTTGGGGCCCAGTGCCTGGCCTTTTTTGTATCCATTTTGCTCTTCGCTCCTACACAGGATGGATATGGGGTGCACAAAAACTAGCCCCTTGGGGGCAAAATCTAAAACTATCTCTTCATACCCCATGGCGGTCCCCCGGGTGGCGTCTCTTCATTGTGCCACCCGATCCACCTTTATTCCAATGATTTTACCCCGATTCACTTTTGGGCTTAAAGTCCCCCAAAAGTTCATGACTATAATTCACATCATGAAAGGTTTACCCAGGGAAACCCGGGTTTTCAACCCTTTCAGTCGGAAAAGGGCATTCACCTATACGTAGGGTTCCCGCCAGGGGCCTAGACAATGACTACCCGCGTCTTTTGTTGTATTTACTCATTGTTTTAACAATTTAAACCCTCCATTATGGTGGTTTTTCCCAACTGAATGTCCCAAATTTTGCATGGAGGCCAGTTTAACACTTTCAAGTTAAAATGAAACCCTACTCGCGTTTTGGTGGGTTTTACCGCCAAAATTCCCCCCTCCATTTCACTTTCGATATCCCGCACTTATGGGGATCCCCCGTGACTGACCTGCCCCTCCCTCTGCCCGGGTTTAGCCAGCTCCCTGTACCCACCCGTTGACCCCGGGGAAAGGTCGTCTGGTTCTTCATTCCCACGTATTATGTGAATAAACAACCACATATTAAGGATACTTATTCACATTAGAAAGTTTATCGAATATAATTTTGGAAAAAACCCAAATTTTTCCACCAGGTTATTAAGATTCAGTTTTTTATTTCTCTGAGAATTCAATGTGGGGTTTTTACATATTATAAAGCAATAATTAAAAAATTACAATTGGGGTTTTTAATATTATAAAGCAATAATTAAAAAAATACAATGTGGGTTTACATATTAAAAAAAGCAAAAATTACAAAAATTACAATGTGTGGTTTAGATATTATAAAGCAATAATTAAAAAAATTACAATGTTTTAATATTAAAAAGTAAAAAAAAATTATAATGTGTGGTTTACATATTATAAAGCAATTTTACAAAAATTACAATGTGGGGTTTTAATATTAAAAAGCAAAAATTTACAAAAAAAAATTTGGTGGTTTACATATTATAAAGCAATAATTACAAAAATTACAATGTGTGGTTTAGATATTATAAAGCAATAATTACAAAAATTACAATGTGTGGTTTACATATTATAAAGCAAAATTACAAAAATTAAAATGTGTGGTTTAAAAGAGAAAATAAAAAAAGTTCCACAGCATGCCTAGATGCCTGGGCATGCTAGGCATGCGTGAAAAATTTAGCCTTACGGGATGTGATGGGGGAAAAACTGTTATGTCATTTCCACAGAGCTCAGCAGGAGGTTTCCCGTTTTAAAGGCCCACAACCAAAACAAATGCTCAATCCAGCCTTGATGTTTCAGAGGTTGCTTCGAATTTAAAATTTTTCCCAATTGTGCCTGGCGGCAGTGTCCCCCAGGCCATTAGACCCTTTTTTGGGGCTCACTGTTGCCCTCCCGAAAAAGGATGGGGGAAACAGGCCCAAGTTGAGGAAATGAGTCCGAGGAGAATGTTGGGGAAAATTCGTTAAATTTGACAAGGGGAAAAAACCAAAGTCAAAGGCGACATTACAAATGTCAAATGAAGGTATTTAACTAGTATGCCGGTAAGGTGACTAATAGGGTGGAAATACAAGCAGTCAGCTCGTCAAAATTTTGCCCTAGATTACTGTAGTTAAATTTTTCAATGTTTTATGGAACCCCCAAAAATCTCATTTGGGTCAGTTTGGGCCCAGATAGATGACAAGAAGATTTTTCGGATGCAGTCAAACTGCAGTACCCTTATCCCCGCTTAAAAGGGTTTACTGCTGTCGAGATGATAAAGATTCCCCTTTGTCACTGGTCGTGGAAACCCCTTTAAAATCCAGTGCCCACCACAGCTGCACCAAAAGCGGTGCAGAGTGACAGCCCCTTTAGACTATAGGTATAGACTATACTGGAGTTTATCTGGAGAGAGTTCCAGGGGAAACCCCCCTCGGCCCCGGGCTGTGACCCGGCCCCATGGGGACAGAGCCTGATCAACCGGCTGTTACTGCCAGCATGGTCCAATGTCGAACCACAGCCCTGGTCAGGTACGACTTTAGGGGCCTGTCAGTGCCCTTGAAGACACCAGGGGGCTTTGGTAATCCCCCTTATGTATGCTGGGAGGCAGTTGAACAGTCTTGGGCCTCTGACACTTACTGTGTTGTTTTCAACGTCTATGGCACCCCCGTTTTTATTGGTAGATAGTATTATTATTACTATTA
>WNWK01042052.1:0-16157 GCA_009830355.1 Cherax destructor | reverse complement strand
CACCCCCTTGAATGTGGTTGGTGTGTGTGTGTGTGTGTGTGTGTGTGTGTGTGTGTGTGTGTGTGTGTGTGTGTGTGTGTGTGTGTGTGTGTGTACCCCCCTATAGGTGGTGGGGGAAGTGGAATATTCAAATGGCTGGGGGTCCCCAATTTTACCCCAGGGTGCACCCCATCCTATATATATATATATATATATATATATATATATATATATATATATATATATATATGTATATATATATGTCTGGAATAGGAAAAATTTTCTTCTTCCGAAAAGACGGGAAAATTTGTGTATGAAATTTTTTTGCAAAATCATCTGAACCTAACAAAAAAAATTTTTTTAGTTGGTTTGGCTAAATTAAATTATTATAAAAATTTTAGGTAAATTTTCTAAGGTTCTTTTGGTAAAAAATTATTTTTTTTTACATTAACATAAATGAAAAAAAATATATCTTTAAACGTATAAAAAATTTTTAAAAAAGACTTAATTTAAAATGAGTTCTTGCTAATTGACCAATTTTACTTATTGGGCCCGACATATATATATATATATATATATATATATATATATATATATATATATATATATATATATATTATAAAAACAGGATAGCAGATGAACAAGGAGGCTTTGGAAAGGTAGGGGTGTAGACCAAGTGTTTACAGTGAAACATATGGTGAACAGTATTTGGATGGGGAAAAGTTTTTTTGTGGCATTTAGGTTTTGGAAAAAGGCGTATGATGGGTAGATGGGGGCAATTGGCAGATGTTGCAGGTGTATGGAATAGGGGGAAGGTTACTGAAAGCAGTGAAGAGTTTTTATGGGGATAGTAGGCCAGGTTAGGTGTGTGGGGGAAGGGGGACTATTTCCCAGTAAAAGTGGCCTTAACAAGGATGTGTGATGTAAATGGTTGTTCTAAAAAGATGGGGTTGTAAGAGAAGTGAAGGGAGGGTCTTGGCAAGGGTTTTGGGGCAAAAGATAAAGAAACAAATAAAAAGGGGAGTTGCCCAATTGCGCTGTGACACTGTGTTTTTGGGGAATTCTGAAAAAGTTGCAGAGGTTGGTAGAATTTGGTAGGGTGTGTAAAAAAAAAAAATTGAAAGTGAATAAGGAAAGAGTAAGGTGAGGGGCTAAAAAAAAGAATAGGTGACAAAAATTGGATATCAGTTTGGGGGGAGGGGAATGGAGGGAATGTATTCAGATTTTTGGGGAGTGGACATGTCGGCGGATGGGTCTATGAAGGATGAGGTGAATCTAAATTGAGGGGGAAAAGGGTGAGTGGTCCCTTTGGTCTGTGGAAAAAAGAACCTTGTCCAGGGAAGAAAAGGGGGAATTTTGAAATAGGTACCAACCCCTTTTATATGGGTGTGAAGCAGGGGTGATGAATGTTGAAACGGGGGAAGGCTGGAGGCATGGAGATGTCATGTCTGAGGTCAATGTGGGTGTAAATAATGCAGAGAATTGATTTTGAAATTGGGAGGTGGGGATTCCCAAAAACGATTGTCCAGAGGTTGAGGAGGGGTTGTTGAGGTGGTTTAATTGAAAGGGAAACGGCAGATTGACTTCGGGGTGTATAAATCTGTAGGAGGAAGGGGGGGTAGGGGTCGGCCTGGGAAAAGGTTGGGGGGGGGGGGAAAAGGAAGTTTTTGTGCGGGGGGCTTGGACTTCCAGAAAGCATGTGTGACGTATTTGATAGGGTGAATGGAGGCTTTGGTTTTTTAATACTTGCGTGCTTTTGGGAGTGTGAGCAAAGTAACTTTTTAAAAAGGGATTCGGGGAAACCAGGCCGGACTTGAGTTCTGGGAGGGGAAGTACGGGCCCGGCATCTGAAAGGGGGGGTGTTAATGTTGCAGTTTTATAACTGTAGTGTAAAGCACCCCTCTGGCAAGAATGATGGGTGAATGATGATGAAAGTTTTTTTTTTCGGGCCACCCTGCCTTGGTGGGAATCCCGTGTGTTAATAAATATATATATATATATATATATATATATATATATATATATATATATATATATATATATATATATATATATATATATATAAAAAGGTGGGTTCTGGTGTCAATTGGGGACCTTCCCCGGAAGGGATAAAGACTTCAAGGAAGAATATTTAGATTTCTTTCTGAAGCCATTTAATATTCCACTTCCCCCCCACCCCATCTTTTTTAAAAATATTTCAAGACAAAAAAACAATGGGGGTAAAAAAAACATAGATAACTCAGGCTACATGTAAATACTTCGTCCAACTCCCCGGCAGGGGGCGTGCCCCGAAATGCAGGCATTTCCCCCCCTGGGTCGCAACACTGAGTCTCTGAAAAGGAAACTGGTCGCCCTGTGGTCCCTTTGGTTTCTAGATGAGTTTTCCACCCCGCTCCTTGGCTTTTGGCAATTGCCCCCTTCCATGGGGCTCCGACCCCATTGGGGTGAAGAAACAAGAGGAAGGTCTTTTAAATTTGGGGTCTTCTGGGTCTCCTGTGGCTGGCACTCCACCCCTTCGGCTAAGGGGGTGTGGCAGGTAGGTGTATGCCAATGTGGGCCGGTGTAGTCCCAAGCAATCTGCTTACCATCCTTCCCGGGGAGCATGGTGGCTCCCTCAGGGCGCTTTTACTTCCATCAGACCCTGCACTTGGGGTTCCCGGGCTGGGCCGGGCTGTGGCAGGCTTCTCTTTTTGATGTCATTGACCTCCTCATGTTTCATACTTCCCCCTTTTGATGTGTGAAAACTAGACCATGAAGTCAATTGATCAGCCGTGCCCCTGCCTTTTCACCTATGTTCGGGGGTATGGGGGGGGCTGGGGAAAAACAACACCAATCCGAATGGCCTGTGGGGGCGAGTCGAGTGCCCAGGAAATTGGGAACGCAAGAAGGAAAACTCCGAGTGTGGTGCCTTCACCCTAGGGAGGCTTTTTCCCTTTTCCGAAGCGTTTGGGGGCATTTGTTGGGGAAATTTTTTTCCCTGATCGGTTTGTCCCAGTGGGACTGTTTGTGCTCTTTGGGAGGGCTGGTTCTGGAGGGGTCGCCAGGGTGTCCCACTGCCCGCTGCTTCAATGAACTTGGGGGCTTGAGCTCCACCCACCTCTCAAACGTTCAGGGGCAATCCTCTTGACTAATCCCCAGGCCAAACACATGACAAAATGCAGGTAACGCTACCTGCCTTGTTTTCACCCCTATACATACATACATATATATATATATATATATATATATATATATATATATATATATATATATATATATATATATATATATATATATTAAATTTTTTGAATGTTTTGCATATTTAGTAAAGGATATGACATAATGAGAACTCAGTTATAATAAAATTCTGAATAATTCGCTATATTAAACGTGATTTCAGGTTATATTAAAGTGTTTCCCCAGCTATATTGTTGATTCCCAGCTATAAGTAATTCCCAGTTATTTAAATTTTCCCCAGCTATTTTAAACGTGTTTCCCCATATATTAAATGTGATTCCCAGCTATATTAAATGTGTTTCCCCAGCTATATTCAAAATAAAGTTGCTAGTAAAGACAAAGCAATTGATCAACAAAAAAAGAGATAGTAGAGGGCAACGAGTGACTGCCCCCTTAAGGTTTACTATACAAATAGTAAAAGTCTTAAAAATAAAAAAGATGAGCTAAGATTCTTGCAAGTGCGGTAATATAATATTTTCTAAAAAAGAGACCTGGTTCAACCTAAAAGTTTAAAAAATGCCTTCCGGTGAAACATACAAGGTTATAACTATTTCCCCCTAATGGGTCAACGGAAGGGTGAGGGGTGGCGATGCATGTCGGAAAATTTTAAAATTGTTGTGTTGACAAGATATAAGATTAAAACGCGGAACAGAATCTTTTTGGCAAAGTTTCTGGGTGAAAAAAATTTTTGGGGTGTGATTTACAGGCCCCCAAGCCTGGATGGGAGCGCAAAAGCTGCTAGGACGTTCAAAGGGGGTCTAGATATAAAAATGTTGTGTTAAGGGGGAATTTTTAACTTTAGACAAATTGATTGGAACAATGAGACGGTAATCTCGAGTCTAGTGACTTTCTTGATCGGTTCAGGATTTTTTTTTCATTTTGGGACGAACCAATGAGGTGAAACGCGATTTGGTTCTTCCAACAAAGAATCACTAATTAATAATCTTGGGTTAATGAAGGGGTTTGGGGGAAAGCGATCACAAATCACTTAGTTTCAATATATCATGGAATTCCCCAGGTAACTGCAATCAAACCCCTTTTCCCAGACTTTCGCAGCCGACTTCACGTGGCTGAGAACTTACCTAGGTCTGCTAAATTGGGGTGACCTGACTAGGGGGTCGATAGGGGGTTTTTGGTTGCCAATTGCGTTTTCGTGCCCGACAATTTTTGTTCCGAGGGGGGGGAAAATTAATCTAAAAAAAATTGAAAAAAAAAAAAGGAATAAGAAAAGAAAAAGGGGGATTATGAAGCGGCCCCAAAAGGGATTCAAAGACAACCCAAAGGGTTCTTTCAGGTATACGAAGTAAGATTAAGGACAAGAAAGGCCCAGTTAAGGGGCCCGGACGATCACGGACAGTGATAAGGATTGTGTAAATTTTCAATCTTCTTCCGCTCAGTTTTTACTCAGGAAGATACTGGGGAATTTCCCAGAAATAATAAATTATGAGAACAGGAAGATAATAGACTATGCTCGTTTGGGGATAACTAGTGACATGATCCTCAGACAAATGAAAAATTAAAACCTAAAAAACCCCCAGGCCCTGATGAACTTTTAAAAAAGTTTTAAAAGGAATGTGGGGAACTTGAAAACCCTTTTGGCTCTTTTCAAATATCACACAAACTGGCATGTGAGACAAGGGGAAAACAAATGTAATCCCTTTTAAAAGGGCGGTGAAGTTCATTGAACTATAGACCAATAACCCACCTCCATAGTTGGAAATTTTTTGGAATCAATAATTCCGAGGCAATTCGTAGCCATCTTAAAACAAAATTGATTAATGAATCTCAACACGGGTTTTTTAAGGGGGCGTTCCCGTCTTCAATTTACTTTTTCACTAAGGTATTTGAGGGGGTAGTCATGGTTGAATATGATATTTTTTATATGGACTTCAGTAAGGTTGATAGAGTTCCACATCAGAGGCTATTGGGGAAAATTAAGGCACAGGGAAAAGGAAATTTTTTTCCCGGGGGAGTCATGGTTTACTAGGCGGCAGAGTTTTCATAAATGAGGAGAAATCAGAATGGGGACCTTCTCAAGCGGTTCCCCGGGGCAGTTTTGGGCCCCCTGTTGTTTACAATTCCAAAAAGAAAAGATGAGGGGAAAAAATGCAAATAACAAATTTGTGATGACACCAAAAAAGGCCGTCCCAAATTTATTCTAATGAGGACATTAGAGCCTCCAGGTGATTTGAATAGGGTGATGCAGTGGTCGGGAAGTGGCAATGCAGTTTAATGTAAAAATGCAAAGTTCTAAATGTTGGGGGGACAATAACCATGCCACATATAAACTGAATAAGTTGATCCCTGTATCAGAAATTTCCCCATGAGGATAGACTGGGGCCCGAATCTGCACTCTTAGAAAGGCGTAGAATTGGGGAAGATTGAGGTTAAAGGAAAAAGGAATAAAAAGGGGGGTGTAAATATTTAAAAATATCTATTTTTAAGGACTCGGCAATGGCTTTAAATTGGAAAAATTCAGATTCGGGAAGGATATAGGAAAAACTGGTTTGGAATAGAGTTGGGATGGGGAACAAACCCGAGTACCGTCATAGATGCTAAGACGTTGTTATTTTTAAAAAATAGGTTAAAACATGGGGGGTTTGGGGTGGGGTGATGGACCACTGCTTTGCACTAGGTCAGATGCCGACAATTTTAAGGGGAAGTGACCTGACTACCGGGTTTTTGGGAAAAGGGTTAACCCCGGTGGTGGGGGTTGCGGAGTGGGTTTTCCCCATGGGTCTGGCCTGCTGGGGTTTTCCCTTTTTTCTATGTTCTTATGCTCTTATTAAACTGATTCCCAGTTTATTAAACTGTTACCATATTTTAAAAAGGTTTCCCCAGCTTTATTAAAGGGATTCCCAGCTATAAAATGATTTAACTATATTAAATGTGTTTCCCCGTATTTTAAAACGTGATTTCAGCATATTAAATGGATTCCCCCTATATTAAAGGTTTTCCCCAGCATATTAAATTATTCCCGCTATATTAAACGTGATTCCCGCTATATTAAATGTGATTCCCCTATATTAAAGGGATTTACAGCTATATTAAAGTGTTCCCCTATATTAAATGTGTTAAAAAATATATTAAATGATTCACATATGTTAAACTGTTACAGCTATTTTAAAACGTGATTCCCACTATATTAAACGTGATTGCTATATTAAATTTAATTCCCACTATATTAAAGTGATTCCCAGCTATTTTAAAAAAGGATGTGTATTAAAGTGATCAGCTATATTTCGTCCGTAAACAGAAAATTTTAAAATTTTTACTCGGGCCCGGCCGGGCCGGGTCTGGTGCCCGGTCAACCGGTTTTTGCTACCCCTCCCCCAAATACCCATCACACCTGGTTGAAATACCGGGTGAAATTTTGTCAGTTTCCTCTTGAAGGTTTTTATACTTGTTCCGGGTTTTTCGATATCTTCTGGTAAGATGTTGAATAGTCGGGCCCCGGATTTTCGTGCTCCCGTATTTCCCCCCCGCACCCCTGCTCCCCACTGGGTTTATTTTTTCACTTCCTCCCATATCTCTCCCGTATGTTGTTATGGCAGTGTGGTTTTGGGGCCAGGCCCCGAGTACTTTCCAGGAATTTATCATGATCTTTTCTCCCCCGCCCCGTGAGTAAAATATATGACTTATTCATTTTTTTCGGGGATCTTCCTTGAACCAAGGCTCTGTTTTTTTAAAATTTTTTTCCTCCTGGGGTGAAATTTTTCCCCCCTTTTCTCCCGGGACTTCCAGAATATTCTCTTCATCTCATTCTGTGATTTGCCTTCCGAATATTATGGTTATAATTATAATCATAACTTTCAAAGGGGGGGGGTAAGGGAAAAAAGGGCCCTTTGGGTTTGATGACCTAAAATCCAGCGCTGGGTCATCATATGACTAAGACCCGTCAGGGAAAAACTTGTCCTGTTTCCCGACAAACCTTACCTAACCTAACCTGACCTGACCTTCCCGCAACCTCTTCCACACTGCACTGCATTTATAACTTCAAATGGAGAAGCGCTAAACCCGTAGGGGGAAAGGGATTTTAATTCAGGAATTGGAAAACAGATCCCGTTCCTAGATCAAACCCCCCCCAGCATCAAGGAACTCTCTCAAGGGGAAAATTTTTTCCAACCTTACAGTTTCCTCTTCTGGTCTGGTGTCTCAACCTTCACCTGCCTCTCAACCTTCACCTGCCTCTCAACCTTCACCTGCCCTTAACCTTCACCTGCCTCTCAACCTTCACCTGCCTCTCAACCTTCACCTGCCTCTCAACTCCACAAAAATACCAACTACAATACTGTATTGTGGCTACCACACACGGCTCTCATCCTTTATCTGTTTTACGAAAGCAAAAGACTCCGCAGACGATGCAACATTCCCAATGAAAAGAAGGGCGATACTAGCACGATAGGGAGACTAACACAGTGTCGGGGACCCAAGACTTTTCAACAGCCTCCTATCATACATAAGGGGGATTACCAATAGACCCTGGCTGTCTTCCGCAGGCACTAGACAGGCACCTAAAGTCAGTACCTGACCAGCCGTGCTGTGGTTCGTACGACGGGTTACGTGCAGTTGATCAGGCCCTGATCCACCATGAGGCCTGGTCACAGACCGGCCGCAGGGTCATTGACCCCTGAAGCCCTCTCCAAGTATACTCCAGGTGTACTGCGGTTAAGATCAATGGTAATGGGCCATATCCTCTCCTCTCGTAGTGTCCCTAATATGAAATAAAAACTTTTCGTAACTATCACCATCATCCTGACTGTCCATGTTTCTGGCCACCAAATGGTCTCACTTCTTCCCTGCTGCTTTGTGCTTGCAATTAACCAGGATTTGATAACTTCACTTTAGTCGATATGATATCTATTTTGTTTCTCCTAAGATGGAGTCAATAATAGCATTGTTTCTTCAACACAACACACACACACATATATATATATATATATATATAATTGTGTGTGTGTTGTTGTGTGTGTCTGCCGATTAGGTAAAACTGGTCAATTAGCAAGAACTCATTTAAAATTACGTCCTTTCTAAAATTTTTCTTATACGTTTAAATATATTTTTTTTATTTAATGTTAATGTAAAAAAATTTTTTTTGTACCAAAAGAACCTTTGAAAACTTACTAACCTTATTATAACAAGCGCAATTTAATTTAGCCTAATCCAACTAAATATATTTTAGATAAGTTTACAATAATTCAATAATAAACACACACAATGAAATAAAATATATATATATATATATATATATATATATATATATATATATATATATATATATATATATATGTATATATATATATATATTCACTCCAGTGAATACATCCTATGGGTTGTATTAGCTCGACATCCTCCTTTTTTCTGCAGCTTTGAGCTCCTGATGTGTTGATTGAAACACGAAAGGCCTTCAACTCTCATTCTACTGGAGAGTGATATAGGGGAGGGGATCCATACATGCTTTAAGAGGATGAAAAAGCTCATGTAGCGGGGAGGGGATCTAGTAGGACCAAAAGAAGGGGGGTCAGGAGCTATGACTGACTCCGGGAACCACAACTGGGTTATCAAGGATGTGGAAAAAGGTGTGGGGGGAGGTGGCCATTAAATCGGGAAAAAGGAGAGACTAAACCGGGAAAGAATAAGAACCAGATTACAGACTAAAAAAAGAAAAAGGTAATGGCTTGAGTGGTAATTGCTTTGGTGTGTGCGTGTGTGGGTGGATGAGACGTACGTGGAAGAGTCGGGACCCTGACACTCATCTAGTTCTATCTTAGTGTACTGTGGCGCCTCTGCTTTTTTTGGAGGAACACTGTCAGTCTCTTGTTGTCACACTGGTGATTTCAGTGTTCGGTTTGGAACGAGTCCCCAGTATTTTCCAGGGTAAAAATGATGTATCTTTCTCGCCTACGTTGAAAGGAATACAGTTAAAGGGAACTTCAAGTGTTGCCAGTAGTTCAGATGTTTGGTGTATCGAGCGGGGCTTTAAATTTGTTCAGGCTTTTTCCTTTTTTTTTACCTTCGTCCCCAAGATAAAAAAAAAATTAACAAAAATTTAAAAAAAATTAAAAAAAATTTAAAAAAAAAAAAAAAAAACCCAAAAAAATAAAAAAAAAAATCATTGAATAAACAAATTAAAAAAATATTTAAAAAAACAATTGAAAAGACAAAAATGACAAAAAAAAAAATCACTAAAAAAAATCACTAAAGGGAAAAAAAATCACTGAAAAAAATACTAAAAAACAAAAATCACAAAAAAAAATCATGAAAAAAAAAAATCACTAAAACAAAAATTCTGAAAAAAAAATTACTAAAAAAAACAAATCACTAAAAAAAACAAAAATCACTAAAAAAAACTAAAAAAATCACTGAAAAAAAAAAAAAATGAAAAAAAAAATCAATGAAAAAAAAGAAAAAAAAAAATAATAAAAAAAACAAATGAAAAAAAAAATCAATAAAAAAACAAAAAACACTAAAAAAATGAAAAAATCACAAAAAAAATCAAGCAAAAAAAAAAAACACTAAAAAAAGGAACCTAAAAATCACGTTAAAATCGGAAAAAATTAATAGAAAAAAAGTAAAACAAAAAAAAAATAAAAAAAAATCAAAAAAGAGGAAAAGCGAGATACAGGAAAAATAAAAAAATCTTAATTTTGTAAAAATTTAAAAAAAATTTTTTTAAGTAGCGTTCCAAACCTCAGTGGGAATCGTTCAAGCACTGCATCGTGCGTCGGGCCCCATTGGGTAGCAACACCATTTTGGGAAACCCCCCCGGGACAAGAACGTCAAAAAATTAAAAAAGTGCAGGTTTTCAACAAGCTAGCCCCCAGAAAGGGGCATGTCCTACGAGGAAAGTTGGAAAATCGACTTACCCTGAGGGGAAGAGACATGATAACGACATATAAAATACTGGGGGAATCGACAAGGTGGGGGGCAAGATGTTCCAGGATGGGGCACAACAAGGTGTCCAATTGAAAATTGAAGACTCGGATGAGTCACAGGGATGTTGGGGAAAATTTTCTTCAGTCATAGAGTTGTCAGGAAGTGGAAAATCTGGTAACAGGTAGTGGAGGCAGGATCCATACATAGTTTTAAGAGGTATGACAAAGCTCATGGAGCAGGAAAAGTGACCTGTAACCGCATGGGGGGGCCCGGAGCTGTGAATCGACCCCTCAAACACATATAGGCAAACACATACACACCAGGTAAAAGGCCAAAGGCCCTCTTCCCCCAAGGGACCAAAAGGGTCTGAGTTCGTGCCTTACTTTTTGATACCTTTTCTGTTTTTCTCTCATCACAAGAGACAAACACCCGAAATTTTAGGTGGGGGAAAAAGGAAATAAAACGAGGAACAGGTGTGTGGGAGGGGTAAGAGACCTGGTCCCGTATCTTCCAGGTATATATTATCTCTCACTCAGAAACATTCAAGTGTTCCAGAGAGTACAAGTATCTGAGGTGTTCCAAAAAAACATTATATGTACTCAGAGGTGTTCCCAAATACATTCCCGGTACTTGAGGTGTTCCGAAATTTTGATTTTCTGACTGTGGGCAGTGATAATTTCTTTACCCCGGGTCTGATATCTCTCCGCCGAACGAGTAGTGGTAGTAGTGGTGGTAGTAGTGGTAGTAGTAGTGGTAGTAGTAGTAGTGGTAGTAGTAGTGGTAGTAGTGGTGGGAGTAGTATGGTGGTAGTATGTGGTGGTAGTAGTAGTTGGGAGTAGTAGTGGTGGTAGTAGTGGTGGTGGTGTGTAGTGGTGTGGTAGTAGTAGTGGTAGTAGTGGTGGTAGTAGTGGTGGTGGTGGTAGTGTGGTGGTGGTTAGTAGTGGAGTAGTGGTGGTAGTAGTGGTGGTGGTAGTAGGTGGGGTTTTGTGTAGGGGGGTAGAGTAGTGGTGGTAGTAGTAGTGGTGGAGGTGGTGGGGGTAGTAGTGGTGGGTTTTGTGTGGTGGTAGTAGTAGTGGTGGTTGGGGGTGGTAGTGTAGTGGTGGTAGTAGTGGTGGTGGTAGTATATTGGTGGTAGTAGTAGTAGGGGAGTGGTGGTGGTAGTAGTAGTGGTGGTTAGTAGTGGTGGTAGTGTTTTGGTAGTGTGTGGTGGTAGTATAGTGGTGGTAGTAGTAGTGGTGATAGTGGGGGTGGTAGAGTGGTGGGGTAGTAGTGGTGGTGGTAGTAGTATTAAGGGTGGTGTAGTGGTGGTGGTAGTAGTGTGGTGGTGGGAGTAGAGGGGATATGGTAGTAGTAGGGTAGTGTGGTGGTAGTGTGGTGGTGGGTAGTAGTGGGGTGTATGGTGGTGTAGTGGTGGTGTAGAGTAGTGGTGGGAAGTGGTGGGGTGTAATGGTGGTGTAGTGGTGGTAGTAGTGCTGGTACTAGATAAGGTGGGGTGGTAGTAGTGGGTAGTGGTGGTAGTAGTGGTGGAGTAGTGGTGGAGTAGTGCGGTACTAGTAGTGTAGTAGTGCTGGTACTAGTAGTAGTAGTATGGTGGTAGTAGTGGTAGTAGTAGTAGTGGTGGTGGTGGTGGGAGTAGTGGGTGGTAGTGTAGTGGTGGGTAGTGGTGGTGGTAGTAGTAGTGGTGGTGGTGAGTAGTGGTGGTAGTAGTAGTGGTGGGGGGAGTAGAGTGGTGGTAGGTGGTGGTGTATGGTGGTAGTAGTAGTGGTGGTATGTGGTGGTAGTAGAGTGGTGGTAGTAGTAGTGGTGGTAGTAGTGGTAGTAGTGGGTGTAGTGGTGGTGATGGTGGTGGTGGTGGTATAGTGTGGTGGTAGTAGTAGTGGTGGTATAGTAGTGGTGGTAGTGTGGTGGTGTGTGGTGGTAGTAGTGGGGGTATATGGTGGTAGTATCGGTACTAGTATTGGTACAATTTTATTAGTAGTGGGGTATATAGTAGTGCTTACTAAAAGTGCGGGTCGTGGTAGTGCTGGTACTAGTAGTATTTTGGTACTATGTATCTGGTACTAGTATATTTTGGGGCTTTTAATTTCTAGTAGTATGCGGAATAGTAGTAGTATAGTAGTTTTAATTTAAAACGGTCTATTGGTAGTAGTAGTGGTGGTGTAGTGGTGTGTAGTCGGTATAGTGAAGTGCTGGAATAGTGTAGAGACTAGTATGTGGGTGGGGGATTGGTGGGGGTGGTTTGGTGGTGGTAGTATGGTGGTGGTAGTAGTGGTGGTGGTAGTAGGGGGGTGTAGTGGGTAGTAGTGCTGGTCTAGTGGTGCTGGTACAGTGGATTTACTAGTAGTGTGCTGGTCTATTTGTGCTGGTACTAGTAGTAGTAGTGGTATAGTAGTAGTAATAGTAGTTTATTCAAAGTAACCTAAGAAGATTAGAAACCCAGAATAACCTAAAAAATTTTTTGGGGCCCTTTTGGGATACCCCCACAATGTCCACAGCTCCCAAACCCCCACTGCTGGTACCAGTGGCAGGGGTCTGGGGCAACCCCCCCACGTCCGCCGATGTGAACCCCGAGAAAATGATTTCAATATCACTTGTTGTGATGGTTTCCAAACCACCCCTTTTTTTTGAAGGTTCCGTTTCCCCCTCTTGTTTTGAAGGTTCTCGTTATCCACCTCTTGTTTTGAAGGTTCTCGTTATCCCCCCTTTTTTTGAAGGTTCTCGTTATCCCCTCTTGTTTTGAAGGTTCTCGTTATCCACCTCTTTTTTTAAGGTTCCGTTATCCACCTCTTGTTATGAAGGTTCTCGTTATCCACCCTTTAAGGTATGTTATCCCCCTTTTTTTTTGAAGGTTCTCGTTATCCACCCATTTTAGTTCTCGTTATCCACCTCTGTTATCCCTCTGCTATCTCATGAAACACTGGTGACCCATGAACATATATACCATTTCCCATCCTTCTTCGACTGTGAAGCTTGCGCACAGGAAAAACGTTTCGGCGAATGCTCGTTTCAAGTGTCATCAACTCCAGCTCCATTAAAATGCAACATAAAAAAGCAAAAACACACAATACGGCGTTACATCATTCTATCATGAAAATTTCGCTCACCAGGGACTATATCAAACCCAAATGTGTTTTATGTTCTGGGGGAATCCAACACTGGTTAGGTACCAGGTATATTTAGAAAACATCCCAAAAAATTCCATTGAACATCCCCAACATGTCCAGTTGTAACATCCCCAAATGCCCACGAACATCCCCAACATTACGTAACATCCCCAACATGCCCTTTTAAAACCCAAACATGCCCAGCTTTAACATACCCAACTTTCCCACTTGTAACATCCCCAACTGTCCATTGAACATCCCCAACATGTCAGAACATACCCAACATGACTTGTAAATACCCAACATTCCACTTGTAACATACCCAACATGTCCAGCTTGTAACAACCCAACATGCCCAGCTTGTAACATACCCAACATGTTTTTTAACATCCCAATATGCCCAGTTTGGCATCCCAATTTTCCACTTGGAAACATACCCAATATGTCCATTTGGAACATACCCAATATGCCCAGCTTGGAACCCCTGTACCCCAACATACCCAGGTTGGAACATCCCCAGCACTGAAGCAGTGGAAACTCACTCTTCAATACCTGAAAAGAAAAAGAAAAAAGCGAAATTTAAAAAAATCTAAATAGCTTCAGACTTTTGGGTTTTTTAACTTGTCATATGTATTACGGGTTTTATGTCTTTATATTACTGTTGTATCCATGTATATTACTGGTGTATGTCATGTATATTCTGTTTTTCCCATGTATATTACTGGTGTTTTTATAATTTGTATGTCATGTATATTACTGTTGTATCCATGTATATTACTGGTGTATTCATGTATATTACTGGTTATGTCATGTATTTCTGTTGTATCCCATTATATTTTTTTGTATGATGTATATTACTGGTGTTTTGTTATATTTGTTGTTGCCATGTATATTATGGTGTTTCATGTATAATTGTATGTCTTTATATTACTGTTGTATGCCATGTATATTATTTGTTTTATATTACTGTTGTATCCCTTTTATATTACTGTTGTATGCCATGTATATTACTGGTGTATGTCATGTATATTACTGTTGTATGCCATGTATAATGGTGATGTCATTATATTACTGGTGTATGTCATGTATATTACTTTTTATCCCATGTATATTACTGTTGTATCCATGTATATTACTGGTGTATTTGTATATTACTGTTGTATCCATGTATATTACTGGTGATGTCATGTATATTACTGTTGTATGCCATGTATATTTGGTTTATGTCATGTATATTACTGGTGTATGTTATGTTATTCTGGTGTAAGTTCATGTTATTACTGGTGTATGTCTTTTTTAACTTTGTGTCATGTGTCTGGTGTGTGTCATGTTTTTGGTGTTGTCATGTGTATTACGGTTGTCATGTGTATTACGGTGTGTGTCATTTGTATTTTTTGGGTGTGTCATGTGTATTACGGGGTGTGTGTCATGTGTATTACGGGTGTATGTCATGTGTAATGCTGGTGAATGTGTCATGTGTATTACTTGTGTGTATCATGTGTCATGTATTACTTTGTATATCATGGCCATGTATTAGGTTGTATATCATGTGTCATTTTAACCTTGTGTATATCATGTGTCATGAGTATTATGGTATATCATGTGTATTTGTATATCTGTTGTATTACTTGTATATCTGTACCATGTATTACTGGTGTATATCATGTGTATTGGTGTATATCATGTCAGGGTTTTCTGGTGTATATTTGTATTTTATATCTTTTGTGTATTATTTGTATATCTTATTAATTATACTCTTTTTTATTGGTGATTTTTCAGGGGTCAATTATTCCCGGTGTATTCTGTCATTTTTATCTTCATATTTCATGTGTATTACTTGTATATCTCATGATCATTTTATACTGGTATATTTCATGTTATTACGGGGTTATTTTCATTATCATGTGTATACTGGTGTATTTCATGTTATTATGGTTATTTTTCATGTATCAGTATACTGGTATATATTTCATGTATCATGTGTATACTGGTATATATTTCTTTATCATGTGTATACTGGTATATATTTCATGTATCATTGTATACATTTATTATTTATTTTATACTGGTGATATTTCTTTATTACTGGTGTATACCCATGTATCATGTTAAATTTTATATATTCTGTTTTTTCATGTGTATACTGGTTATCGCCATGGATGGGACTTAGTATATTGAACCGTCAGTTGAAAAAAGGATCATAGTGAACTACAGGACGTATATAGGAAACGTTTCGACCTGGGGCAAAACAGGAGAAAAAACATAGGGGGTGTCAGCTGGGCTGTGTTGCCTCCCTGGACTGCGTGTTTACCAACAGCCTGATGAATCAGGTCATCCACCTAGTCTGCCCCGCACTGGGGGGCACTGCCTACTTCCCCCCCCTCTTTTCGTCTCCACCCCACACACCCCCACACACACACACACACACACCCCCCCCACCACACACACACACACACACACACACACACCACACCCCAACCCCACTCACACACACACACACACACAAAAAAGTTGAAGACTCAGATGAATCACGGGGATGTTGGAAGTATTTCTTCAGTCACAGAGTGGTCAGGAAGTGGAATATTTTGGGGAAGCGATGTAGTGGAGGCGGGATCCATTAAAGCTTTAAAAAAGGGGTATGATAAAGCTCATGGCCAGGAAGTGCCCCAGTAGCGGCCAGTGAAGAGGCGGGGCCGGGACATGACTCGACCCCTGCAACCACAACAGGTTACACCCCTCCACACACACACACACACACACACCCCCGGTGGCCCAGTGGGTAAAGCTCTTGCTTCACGCACGGGGGGCCCGGGTTAAATTTCCCCGGTGGGGCAAAAAACATTTCGAAGTTTTTCCCACACACACACACCCAAAAACATCAGGCCTAGTGTCTAATTGACATGTCCCGGGGGCAAAATGGTCAACCACACACACACACACCCCTCAGATGAGTCACAGGATGCTGGGAATAGTCTGGGAGGT
>WNWK01042051.1:0-16157 GCA_009830355.1 Cherax destructor | reverse complement strand
TAATGGTTTTAAAGGGATCTGGATTTGGGGGATTTTAAGTCCTTAGCTTGATCTGTTTAGTTTTGGGGCAATGTTTGTTATAGGGGTGGTGGTTTTTTTTAAGGAAATTTTGATGCATTCTTTAGTATCTGAATATGTTTCTAACTCATTATGCCAGTCAATGTTAATCATAGCTGTTATAAAGTTATTTACACCTCACTCGTTATGTAGTTTAAAGGTAACTTTTGAATATTTTGGGCAATTTACCAAGGTTGGTTATGAGAAATTTGGGATAGTGGTCTGTGGTGTTGTCTGTGATTATGCCTGATTTTAGAGGGATATAGTGTTAGTCCAGATGTGGTCTAGTAATGAGGTACAAGTCTCGGGATTCTTGTAGGTTTGACATTGTTGGTAGTAACAAGCAGTTGCTCAATGTGTGAATTCTGTTACTTGTGGGTCCTGGTCGTGGGAGATTTGATTGAAGACTCTTGTGCATATAGAGAGGCAGGAGAGTTTGTTTGGAGGCAGGACAAGGCCCTTCAATACGACACTAATATAAACTCTGCAGCTTATTTATCTATCACATTTCATCTAATATGACATAATAAACAATATTAATAACATAGAAACATGATATATACAGTGGCCCCCCGCTAACGAACCCCCTGGAAACGTACATTATAAGTATAATATTGTAAGTGCTTGTGGAAGTTTTTTTTTGGGGGTCTGAAATAGACTAACCTCATGACATTATTTCTTAAGGAAGTAAATTGCTCGGTAATGGCACTTGAGCAGGCTTCTGGAATGAATTTTGTTCGTTAGCGGGTCCACTGTACTCAGAATGAATAAAATATGTCATTACGAATGGGGAGGACTGGTGGAGTGTGTTATTGTTGTTGGTTTATAAGGGCCACTGACCATGCCTACAATAACTGTTGGGGGGGAGGCAGCAGGCCACCATCCAAATTCACACTGAAACAATGCTTAATTTATAAATATTTAACTTTAATTTATAAATAAGAAATATTTACACTTTAATTTTATAAATAAGAAATATTTACACTTTAATTTATAAATAAGAAATATTTACACTTTATGAATAAGAAAATATTTCACTTGCCTTACAAGAGATGGTGGCAGAGGGCAGCTTGGTCTCATTGCCTTTATATCAGTGGTACTCGAGTTACAATATTTTTTCGTTCAAGAATGTTAGTTGCATTACCAAACAATTTATCCATAAGGAATAATAAAATAGACTAGTCTCACACCCCAAAAATACTTACAAAAGCATTTAAAAATAACTACAAAAAAGGGCGATTTTGGGACCTATCGCAATTTGAGGACCACTGTACAGTGGAACCCGGTTAATGAACACCCGAAATCGTGCAATTATGTAAGTATAATATTGTAAGTGTTTGTGGAAGTGTTTTTTTGGGGGTCTGAAATAGACTAACCTAAATGACATTTTTTCATAAGGAAGTAAATTGTCGGTAATGGCATTAACAAAGCTTCTCAATGAATTTTTCGTTAACCAGGGTTCCACTGTACTACCTCAAACAACAATGGAGTTAAGTTTGTGTCGTCATTTTTCTATCGCTTAATTGCTTAACTTACTTGCCACTTTATCGCTGGCTGGTGTTTTAGCCTTTATCGTTCATGATGCTTAGTATCGACATATCGTAGAATCAGTGAATCATTGAAGAAGACACATTCTCCCCCTCTTCCTCCCCCATTTTGGTATTTGCACAATTTTTTTTCTTAAATTTTATGGTTTGTTTTTTTTTCCAAGGGCTGCCCTTGGAGTTTTTTGGGCCCCCATTCATTTCCCAAGTCACAATTCAAGCACCCTGTTTTTGGATAAAAAAACAGCGGCTCACGCGCCTGCGCGGGCCCCTAAAGGGGGGGGACAGGTCTGGCCCCGGGCTGAAACACGGGAAGGGCCCGTAGTCGGGCCAAAATTGGGCCAAAAAGTGACAAACACGAGTCGGCCGATACTCAGGGTACCCGATACTCAGGGTAGAACTCGGGGTCCACTGTACTGATACTATATATATTTCTTTAAGATTTCACTTGCTATTTGTGTAGTAGAAATTTATACTACTGATAATAAATGTTCTCTGAAATAATATTGCAATAATATATCAAAGTTCAGTGGTACCTCCAGTTATGAACTTAATTGTTCCAGAAGGCTGTTCGAGTGCCGATATCGAACAATTTGTTCCCATAAGGAATAATGAAAATTAGATTAATCCGTTTCAGACCCCCAAAATACACTTACACAAGTACATACAAAAATACACTTACATAATTGTTCGAGTTGGGAGCTGCTCGTAACTCGAGGTACCACTGTACTTAGATACTCTATATCCATCAGAGCAGGAAGGGGTGTTAATGTTGCAGTTTTATAACGGTAGTGTAGTGCGCCTCTGGCAAAACAGTGATGGAGTGAATGATGGTGAAAGTTTTTCTTTTGCACCTACCTTGGTGGGAAACGGCTGATGTGTTAATAAAAAATAAAAATAATATAAAATAATATAAATAATGTAATATAAATAATATAAAATAAAATAATATAAAACTGGGATGTTTGAATGTGCATGGATGTAGTGCAGATGATAAGAAAGAGATGATTGCTGATGTTATGAATGAAAAGAAGTTGGATGTCCTGGCCCTAAGCGAAACAAAGCTGAAGGGGGTAGGCGAGTTTCAGTGGGGAGAAATAAATGGGATTAAGTCAGGAGTATCTGAGAGAGTTAGAGCTAAGGAAGGGTGGCAATAATGTTGAAGGACCAGTTATGGAAGTAGAAGAGGGAATATAAATGTGTAAATTCAAGGATTATGTGGATTAAAATAAGGGTCGGATAAAAGTGGGTCATAATAAGCGTGTATGCACCTGGAAGAGAGAAGTGTAGAGGAGAGAGAGACTTTGGGAGATGTTAGCGAATGTATAGGAACTTTTAACCAAGTGAGAGAGTAATTGTGGTAGGGGACCTAAATGCTAAAGTAGGAGAAACATGTAGAGAGTGTGGTAGGTAAGTTTGGTGCCAGGTGTAAATGATAATGGAGCCCTTGATTGAACTTTGTATAGAAAGGGGTTTAGTTATAGGTAATACATATTTTAAGAAAAGATGATAAATAAGATACAAGATATGATGTAGGCGTAATGAGAAGTTTGTTGGACTATGTATTGGTAGATAAAAGACTGTTGAGTAGACTTCAGGATGTGCATGTTTATAGAGGGGCCACAGATATATCAGATCACTTTTAGTTGTAGCTAAAGTGGGAGTAAAGTTAGATGGGATACAAGGAAAATAGAAGCAGTAAGTAAGAGAGGTGAAGTTTTATAAACTAAAAGGAGGCAGTTAGGGTAAGATATAAACAACTATTGGAGGATAGATGGGCAAGTGAGGTGTAGGCAATGGGGTCGAAAAATGTAGGGGTAGATTAAAGAATGTAGTGTTGGAGTGTTCAGCAGAAGTTTGTGGTTAAGAAAAGTGGGGCAGGAGGGAAGAAGAGTGATTGGTAGAATGATGATGTAAAGAGGTAGTAAGGGAAAAAAAGTTAGCATATGAGAGTTTTTTTCAAAGTAGAAGGTGATGCAAGGAGGAAGAGTATATGGATAGAAAAAGAGAGGTTAAGAGAGTGGTGAAGCAATGTAAAAAAGGCAAATGAGAGGGTGAGATGTTATCAACAAATTTTGTTGAAAATAGAAAAAAAATTTGGAGGAGATTAATAAGTTTGGAAGCCTAGGGGAAAAAATGGATTTGAAAAGTTAAAAATAGGAAAGGAGAGTTATTAAATGGAGAGTTAGAGGATCGGAAGATGGAGGAATATTTTGTGTTAAATGTTGATGAAGGCAGGGAAGATCTGATTTGTGCATAGGGCAAAGGAGAATAACATCTTGTAGGAGTGTGGAAAGCCAGTGGAGGTGGGGAGAATTGTGAGGCAGTGGGTAGAATGAAAGGGGGGAAAGCAGCTGGGATTGATGGGATAAAGATAGAAATGTTAAAACAGCGAGGATATAGTTTTTGGTTGGGGGCATTATTTATAAATGTATGGAAGAGGGTAAGGTACCCAGGGACTGGCACAGAGGTGATTGTTCCTTTGTAAAAGGAAAGGAAAGAGAGTGAAAAAATTAGGGGGAAAAATCTGTTAGTATACCAGGTAAAATGGTAGAGTTTTATTGAAAAATTAAAAAAGAAAAAGGGATAGAATTTGAAAAAGGGGGGTTTAAAAAAGGTGGGGGGGGGAAGGGTTTTTACAGTGAAACAAAAGGTGAACAGATTTAGATGGGAAAGGGTTTTCGTGGCATTTATGGTTTGGAAAAGGCGATGATGGGGGATGGGGGAAATTTTAGATGTTGCAGGTGTATGGAATAAAGTAGGTTATGAAAGCAGTGAAATTTTTATGGGGAAAGGGGGCCAGGTTGGGGAGTGTGGGAGGGGGGAGATTTTTCCCAGAAAAGTAGACCTTAGAAAAGGATGGGATGCCCAATGGTTGTTCAATATTTTATAGAGGGGTTTAAGAAAGTGAATGCGGGGGTCAGGCAAGAGGGGGGGTTAAAAGAAAAAGAATCAAATAAAAGGGGGGATTGCCCAATTTTTTTTGCTGATGACACTGTGTTTGGGGGGAAATTCGAAGAGAAGTTAAAATTGGGGGGTAATTTGGGGGTTTAAAAAGAAAAAAATTGAAAGTGAATATAGGAAAAGGGTGATGGGGATAAAAAAAGATTGGGTGACAAAGTTGGAATCAGTTGGGGGGAGGGGTATGGGGGGGTGAAGCAGATATTTGGGAGTGGACATGTAGCAGATGGGTTTTAGAAGGATGAGGTAATTTTAAGAATTGAGGGGGGGAAAAGGGTGAGTGGGCCAGTCTGGGGAGACAAGAATTTGTCCATAGAAGAAAGAAATTTTGAGAGATAGTTAAAACCCCCCTTTTATGGGGGCAGGGTGATGAATTTTGCAACAGGAGAAGGCTGGAGGCAGGGAGATGTCATCTCTGGGGTAATGTGTGGTGTGAATCTAATGCAGAAAGGAGTTTGAAATTGGGAGGGTGGGGTTCCAAAACTTTACCAGAGGGCTGAGGGGGGGGTTTTGAGGTGGTTACTGAGAAAAGGGAATGAAACAGAATGATTAGAGGTATAAATCTGTAGTGGGGGAAGAGGGGGTGGGGCTTGGAAAGGTTGGAGGGGGGGGGAAAAAGGGGTTTTGTGTCGGGGGGGAAAAACATGGGGGATTTGATAGGAGTGAATGGAGACAAATGGTTTTAATACTTGACGTGCTGTTGGAGTGTAAGAAAGTAACATTTATGAAAGGATTCAGGGGTACCGCAGGCCGGACTTGAGTCCCTGGAGATGGGAAGATATCTGCACCTGAAGGAGGGTTGTTAATGTTGCAGTTTTATAACTGTAGTGTAAAGCACCCTTCTGGAAGACAGGATGGGGAATGATGATGATGGTTTTTTTTTTCGGGCCACCCTGCCTTGGTGGGAATGGGCCGATGTGTTAATAAATAAAAAAAATTTAATCCGTCCAAGACTTCCAAAAGTAGTTAAATAAAATTTTTTTTAGAACTTTTTGACATTAAATAATAAAATTTAATGAATAATACCTAAATACACATGTAAATATTGTACAATAACAGTCACTTACATTTATTGAAGAGTTGTTGATGTGTGGAGGACGGGAGGGGGAGAAGGTGGAGTAGTATGTTAGTTTTTGGGAAGGGGAATCCCTTCCATTAACACTGCAGGTACCAAGTTCTTTAAGTTACTGGCTTTTCTTTGAATGCACACTCCCCCATGAATGCTACACTCCCCATGAATCTCATTCCCTGCATGAATCCCTAAATCCCGCATGCCTACTACACTCCCTGCATTTCTCACTCCCTGCATCCTTGCTACACTCCCTGCATCCTTGCTACACCCCTGCATCCTTGCTACACCCCTGCACCCCACTCCCTGCATCCTTGCTACACTCCCCCATCCCTGCTACACCCCCCTGCATCCCTGTTACACTCCCGCATCTTTGCTACACTCCCTGCATGAATGCACACCCCTGCATGAATGCTCACTCTGCATGAATGCACACTCCCTGCATGAATACTACACTCCCGCATCCTTGCACCCCCGCATCCTTGCACATCCCTGCATCCTTGCTACACTCCCGCATCCTTGCTACACCCCTGCACCTCTCCTCCCTGCATCCCTGCCACCTCCCGCATCTTTGCACACTCCCGCATGCCTCACCCCTGCATGCCTGCTCACTCCCGCATCCCTGCACACTCTCTGCATCTTTGCCACCCCGCATGCCCTACACCCCCTGCATGCCTGCTACACCCCCTCATAAATGCTACACTCCCCGCATGAATGCTTCACTCCCTGCACATTCTTTCCCACGGCTTGGCACTAGGAGCTTTCTTGGGCCCATGGTGGCTTATTTAGCAGTTCAAGCACTAAAAACAGTGGAATAATGACAATATACTGGTATAATGCGTGGGTGGGGTGGGTGGTCGCTCTCACTTGTAAACAATAGCACACTGATCCTGGAGTGCGCGCTCAGCTGGGCGCCAAGGGACACCCGGGACGAACGCCACAACAAACATCGTTAATGCAATCAATTTTTTACGTTATAAATATCGGTTTTCAAAATAACGTAAGATGACAGACGTAACACGGGGTATGACTGTATACATGATAAGGGCATTAACCCTTTCACTGTCGGTGTCATATTAGTATGGCTTACAAGCCAGTGTTGGGCCGAATTACGCCAAAATTTAGGGCTTAAAATCAAGCGGGGAAAGCTGGGAGTCCTACATGTGAGACAATGGGTCTGCATGGTGTGCAGTACGATAAAAAAAATCCTGCAGTACGCAGTATAATGAGAAAAACTCCAACCATGTTTTTGGTTTAAAATGAATTTGAGGTGTATATTTGTATGGTATTTATGGGTGTATTCCTGTTTTCTTGGTCTTATTTGATAGAATGGAAGATATATTACAGAAATAGAGATGATTTTCACTGATTTCACAGAAAAAAGTACCTTGAAATCGAGTCAAATGGCAAAAATGTTCGATTTTGCCCATGTTCAAGAGAAAACAAATGACGTCATCAGTCTAATATGTGTCCAACTGGCAGTCTAAAGGATCAGAATGGATTGGCATTATTTATACAATTATTACAATAATGCAGTAGTCTGCATAACAGTAAATCTTTTTATTTTTTGTTTACCTGGAGTTTACCTGGAGTTTACCTGGAGAGTTCGGGGGGTCAAAGCCCCGCGGCCTGGTCTGTGATCAGGCCTTATGGTGAATCAGAGCCTGGGTCAACCAGGCAGTACTGCTGGCCGCAAAAGTCCGACGTACGAACCACAGCTCCGGGTGATCAGGCACTGACTTTAAGTACCTGTCCAGTGCCTGCTTGAAGACAGCCAGGGTCTATTGGTAATCCCTCTTATGTACGCTGGGGGGCAGTTAAACAGTCTTGGGCCCTGACATTTATTGTGTTGTCTCTCAACGTGCTAGTGGCACCCCTGCTTTTCATTGGGGGGATGTTGCATCATCTGCCGAGTCTTTTGCTTTCGTAGGGAGTGACTCTCGTGTGCAAGTTTGGTACTAATCCCTCTAGGATTTTCCAAGTGTATATAATAATGTATATCTCCCACCTGTGTTCTAGGGAGTATAGGTTTAGGAACTTCAAGCGTTCCCAGTAATTGAGGTGGTTTATCGCAGTTATGCGTGCTGTGAAGGTTCTCTGCACATTTTCTAGGTCAGCAATTTCACCTACCTTGAAAGGTGCAGTTAGTGTGCAACAATATTCCAGCCTAGATAGAACAAGTGACCTGAAAAGTGTCATCATGGGCTTAGCATCCCTGGTTTTGAAGGTTCTCATTATCCATCCTGTCATTTTTCTAGCAGATGCGATTGCTAGTGTTATGGTCCTTGAAGGTGAGATCCTTTGACATGATCACTCCCAGGTCTTTGACATTAGTTTTCCGCTCTATTGTGTGGTTGGAATTTGTTTTATACTCCCATGAAATTTTAATTTCCTCACGTTTTCCATATCGGAGTAATTGAAATTTCTCATCATTGAACTTCATATTGTTTTCTGCAGCCCATTTAAAGATTTGGTTGATGTCTGCTTGGAGGCTTGCAATGTCTTCAATGGTGGACACTGTCATGCAGATTTGGGTGTTATCTGCAAAGGAAGACACGGCACTGTGGTTTATATCCCTGTCTATGTCCAATATGAGGATGAGTAACAAGATGGGAGTGAGTATTGTGCCTTGTGGAACAGAGCTTTTCACCATAGCCGCCTCCAGACTTTACTCTGTTGACTTCTACTTTTTGTGTTCTATTTGTTAGGAAATTAAAGATCCATCTGCCAACTTTTCCTGTTATTCCTTTATCATGCATTTTGTGTGCTATTACATCATGGTCACAGTTGTTGAAGGCTTTTGCAAAGTCTGTGTATATAACATCTGCATTCTGTTTGTCTTCTAGAGCATCCAGGACCTTGTCATAGTGGTCCAGTATTTGGGACAGACAGGAGCGACCTTCTCTAAACCCATGCTGCCCTGGGTTGTGTAATTGATGGGTATCTAAATGAGTGACGATCTTGCTTCTTAGAACCCTTTCAAAGATTTTTATGATATGGGATGTTAGCGCTATTGGTCTGTAGTTCTTTGCCAATGCTTTACTGCCCCTTTGTGGAGTGGGGCTATGTCTGTTGTTTTTAGTAACTGCGGGACGACCCCAGTGTCCATGCTTCCTCTCCATAGGATGTTAAAGGCTTTTAGTTCTTCCTGCATTTCTTGATTCCTGTAAGATTCCTTTAGTTTTAGTTCAATGTTTGCTATTTCTCTGACCAGTGTCTCCCTACATATTTCAGATATATTGGCCTCTTGTAGCCGCTCTGTTATTCTTTGCCTTCGCCTGTATAATGAGTGCCTTTCTCTTTCTAGTTTACATCTTCTCCTCCTTTTCCTTAAGGGAATTTGTCTTAAATAAAAATTCAAAATGGAAAGCAAGAGTAATATCAGAGGGGCCTGGAGATGTGACTAATGAACAGAGAAAATGTTATTTTAGTGCCAGGAATGTCTGCATTATTTATTCTGGACCCTATTTTGAAATTTGTGTGATATTGGCAAAATTGCCAATTTCTGACCACTTTATTGGGTAGTTGAAATTGGTAAATGGGTGGTTTCTTGTACTCAATCAATAGAACAAATAAAGTTCTAGCGAAATAGCTATGAGTTTGGTAGACTGGAACAATGAAATTGGCCAAAAATAGGGCTGAAAGTGGCCGAAATCGCTGATGCGTATATATTGCAGAGACCGCTATCTTCGTGGGAGTGTAATTCCATAAGTTTTCCATCAAATTTCATACTTTTGGTGTCATTACCATCGGGAAAAGATTCTCTATCATTTCATGTTTTTTTTTTTTTTTTTTAAATTGACACTGAGAGCAAGTTTGTGAGCAGGGGTTTCAACAGTGAAAGGGTTAAATTCAGATGAGTGATTGGAAATGTACTGAATATAGAGGTGTAGAGTGGTTGTACAAAATTTGCCCTGAGAAAGTTTGAAAATATATCGCATATAGATAAAATCCAGAAGACTTTAGAGAAAAAAAAGGAAAAGGTTTGATGTGCAGCTAAAAATGATAAATGTCACGGTAAAAATAAAGCTTACTTAGACAAATTCCTGATTTTGATCATAAGGTCAAAATTTCCTAAAGGCTAAACTAATACAAAAACAGATAAAAGTCATTCAAGAATTTGAGATTTCTTTTTTTTTACTTGCTCAAATTCTAACCTTAAAAACCCTCTTCCAGTATTGTCTTCTTACAGGAAAAACAAAGAAATGAGCAAAATCCTGAAAGAAAAATATGATTCCATGCAGTGGAGGCTCGTGTCTAGGCATTGCGGAACTGCAGTACCCCCTATTTTCACTCGATATTATCGATAACATTCAATATACTAATGAGTCTTTTTTTCTTTAATTCTTTCTTTATACTTGTACTACAAGTATAAAGAAAGAATTAAAGAAAAAAAAACTCATTATATTGAATGTTATCAATAATATTGACTCACCAAGTGAAAATAGCGGGTGCTGCAGTTCGCAGTGCCTATACACGAGCCGCCACTGATTCCATGTTTAGTAAACTAATCAACACACTGAGAGTAGAAGATTAGTACTTTTTTTATACAGTTGGCTCTGCTCTAGGAATTATCTGATATTAAAACAACGCTCACAGTCATTGAAAAAGAATGTGCCATTCACTTAGTTCCAGGGTCTGATTCCTGGAAAAGTGTATTTATACAGAAAGGAAAATGCCACTTGCAAAGTGTTCTTGGGAAAAAGAACTTAGATTTAGATACTAGAAGCCCCAAATTACTGCATAGTGTCACTTCACAACAGTAGGCAGCAGAATGATAGCAAAAAACTACAGATCAGTAACATCACACATAATAATAAGTCATTGAGAGGGTGCAAAGAAGGCAAAATGAATAAGGGCAAGAAGTATAGCAAAAAGATAGGACATGGATATTAACCCTTTCACTGTAGGTCCTAATATTACAGCTTTCAAGCCAGTGTCAGTCCCGTAATAATACGCCAAAATTCAAGCAGCTTCCAATCTTGTGGGAGATAGCTGGTAGGCCTACATATGAGAGAATAGGTCTGAGTAGTCAGTGTGTGCAGTATAAAAATATCCTGCAGCATGCAGTGCATAATGAGAAAAAAACTGACCGTGTTTTTGGTTTAAAATAGCGACTTTGCGGTGTATTTTTGTATAGTATTTATGGTTGTATTCTCATTTTTTTGGTCTCATTTGATAGAATGGAAGATATTACAGAAACAGTAATGATTTTTAATGGTTTAACACTAAAATTACCTTGAAATTGAGCTCAAAGTAGTGGAAATGTTTGATTTTTGCCGATGTTCAAGAGTAAACAAACCACGTCACGTGTTCAATACACGTCAACTGGTGGGTCTAATATACTTTCACAAATGCACTGATATTTTACCATTTTTACAATAATGCAGTAGTCTGCATAACAATAAATCTTCTATTTTTTGTGTGAATAAAAATTCAAAATGGAAAGCAAGCATAATATAAGAGGGGCCTGGAGGCCTGACTGATGAATAGAGAAAATGTTATTTTAGTGCTAGGAATGTTTGCATTGTAAATTCTGGACCCTATTTTGAAATTGGCCTTCCTTAAATTTTGTATGAAATTGGCCAAATTACCAATTTCTGATCACTTTATTGGGTAGTTGAAATCGGTAACTGGGTGGTTTCTTGTACTCAATCAATAGAACAAAAGGAGTTCTAGCGAAATAGCTATTAGTTTGGTCGACTGGAACAATGGAATTGGCCGAAAATAGGGCTCAAAGTGGGCAAAATATTGCCCAGACCGCTAACTTCGCGAGAGTGTAAGTCTATGAGTTTTCCATTAATTTTCACAATTTTTGTTTCATTACCATCAGGAATTCTAGGTAGTAGGTTGGTAGACAGCAACCACCCAGGGAGGTACTACCGTCCTGCCAAGTGAGTGTAAAACGAAAGCCTGTAATTGTTTTACATGATGGTAGGATTGCTGGTGTCTTTTTTCTGTCTCATAAACATGCAAGATTTCAGGTACATCTTGCTACTTCTACTTACACTTAGGTCACACTACACATTCATGTACATACAAGCATATATATACACACCCCTCTGGGTTTTCTTCTATTTTCTTACTAGTTCTTGTTCTTATTTCCTCTTATCTCCATGGGGAAGTGGAACAGAATTCTTCCTCCGTAAGCCATGCGTGTCGTATGAGGCGACTAAAATGCCGGAAGCAAGGGGCTAGTAACCCTTTCTCCTGTATACATGTATACTATTACTAAATGTAAAAGGAGAAACTTTCGTTTTTCCTTTTGAGCCACCCCGCTTCGGTGGGAAACGGCCGACGTGTTGAAAGAAAGAAGACCACCAGGAAAAGATTCTTTGTCATTTCATAGGAAAAAATAATTTTTTTTTTAAATTCTTCGACACTGACAGCAAGTTTGTGAGCAGGGGTCGTGACAGGGAAAGGGTTAAAGGTTGTACTTTTGGTGTCATTACCTTCAGAAAGAGGTTCTTTACCATTTCAAAGATTTTTTTTTTTTTAATTTTTGGACACAGAACAAGTTTCATTTCAGGGGTCTGGACAGTGAAAGGGTTAAATTGAGGGTTCACTGTATTTTGTATACATAAAACTTAAATGAAAATACAGTGGTCCCTCGGTTTTCGACGAAAATTTGTTCCAGAATGCTGCTCAAGTGCCATTACCGAACGAATTTACTTCCTTAAGAAATAATGTCACGTAGGTTAGTCTATTTCAGACCTCCAAAAATACACTTGCAACAGCACTTACGAAAATACACTTACATAAATGTTCGAGTTTGGAGATGCACAAAAACCGAGGGACCACTGTATAACATCCAAGGTGCTTTATATAATATTTTGTAATTCATAAATTCTGCATGTACGGTTTAATAACATGTACTGTTGGTTCTTGTGCATTGTTCAGTGGAACGAGTGGAGCAAGTAGTCCCTGAGATGACTCAGCTGGCTACACAACTTCGTGCACAAAAGGAAGTAATTCAGGCTATTGGAATTGATGTTGGAGATCGTCTAGAGAAACTGCGACGCACCATTCAAAAGACACGTGAACTGGCCAATAAGATTAAAGTGGGTGTATCATTTCTACCGAACACCACGATTGAAGTGGAGAATCCAGAGGACCTCATCAAGGCTGCCACCTCTACTAAGGTAAAGTTATACAAGGCCACTAAATATTTACTAATGAACACATTTTGCAGGTGGACATATGTATATGCTCCTAAATGTTTGTAAGAACTTTAAGTATAGTAATTAGAATATTTAATGAAATCCTGCAGTTCTAGATTTGGCTCAAGAGGATTAAAAAATGGCTATACAGTGGTACCTCTACTTACGAGCTTAATTTGTTCCAGATGGCTATTCAAGTGCCGATACCGAAGGAATTTGTTCCCATAAGAAATAATGAAAATTAAGTTAATCCATTTCAGACCCCCAAAAATACACTTACAAAAGCACCTACAAAAATACACTTACATAATTGTTCGAGTTGGGAGCTGCTCGTAAATAGAGGTACCACTGTATTATTCATTAAAAGTAGGATTACAATGTAGTAGTAGCAGTCATCAACCACTGCTTTCACTGCCATCATCATAGTCATTATTATTATTATTATTATCATCATTTCTACCCTGCCCACTATCTTTCATAGGGTGGTCAAGTCCAAACCAGGAAATGATCAAAGTGGTGAAATATAAATAATAATAATACTTAATTGAGACATGGTACAGTGATACATGGTAGACAAGATACATAGTTATTAATGAGATGTATATGCCAAAAGCCCCTAATATGCTGTGCATTGCGGGCATTCTTAGGACTACTTAATTCTAGACTACATGGTAAAATGTTATGGTTGATAATTTATAAAATAAGTATAATTGTGTATCTAAGTTATAAAGTTTGAATATAAGTTGAACATATCAATTAATTGTAGCACTGCAACTAATTGAGTGAGATAACAATTTAAAACAATTAATTGCATTGCAGTTACAGTTTACGTGGTCATTATAATGTAAATGTTATGGAAATAGTTAGCTTAGTATGTATTATTCATAACAGGTTTTTACATTTAAGTGATTAGTCAGGTTTTTACATTAAGTGATTATTCTACTTTGTTGGGAATGTTTGATATTGAGCATTTAGCTTTGGGTGAGAAGATGGTTTTTTAGCATCGTTTTGAATTGGGGTACAGGCAGGGTTTCTTTGGCAATGACAGGTAATGAATTCCAAATTTTCATGCCTTTTATATGCATTGAGTTTTTACATAGTGTTAGATGGACACGGGGAACATCGAGGAGTGATCTGTGTCTAGTGTTATGGTCATGTGTCCTGTTAAAATTGGTAAGGAGAAGTTTGAGTGGTGGGTTAATATTTGCGTTGAGTGTTCTATGTATGTAATAGGCACAGTAAAAAGTATGGATGTCTTGTATGGTGAATAAGTTTAGGTTTTTGAATATTGGTGGAGTATGTTGTCTGGAGTGTGAATTTGTTATCATTCTAACTGCTGCCTTTTATTGTGTTATTAGTGGTCTGAGATGAGTTATTGATGTAGAGCCCCATGTGCAGATTCCATAGGTGAGGTAGGGGTAAATGAGTGAGTGATATAGGGTAAGGAGAGCTGGTTGTGGAATATAGTACCGTATCTTGGATAGTATTCCCACTGTCTTTGAGACTTTCTTGGAAATTTGTTGTATATGTGTCTGAAATTTGAGGCCACTGTCAAGATGGATTCCTAAGAATTTTCCCTCTGTGAGTTTTCTGATAGGGGACCCGTTTATCATTATGTTAAGTGGTGTGTTTGTAGCTCTGTTCCCAAACTGGATAAAATAAGTTTTATCAATATTGAGAGTAAGTTTGTTGGTCATCATCCAGGTAGATATTTTCTGCAATTCAGTATTTGCAGTGTTGGCTAGTATGTCTGGGCTTGGGTGCGAGATAACGTATGTAGTGTCATCTGCAAAAAGTATGGGTTTGAGTAGTTGAGATGCATTTGGTAGGTCGTTAATGTAAATGAGAAAGAGTAGTGGGCCAAGAACACTTCCCTGTGGGACACCTACGGTAATAGTTTTGCGCGGTGGAGCTAGCTCCATTCGTGTACACATATTGGTTTCTGTTGCTAAGGTATGATTTTAGGTAGTTGAGGGAGTGTCCTCTTATACCATAGTATAATAATTTTAGGTGTAACAGATCATGGTCAACTGTATCAAAAGCTTTACGTAAATCAATGAAGATTCCCACTGGGATTTCTTTTTTCTCAAGGGCGGTGTAAATTATTTCTAACATGTGTATAATGGCATCATTTGTATTTTTATTAGGCCTGAATCCAAATTGACAGTGGTTGAGTACGTTGTTGGAGGTGAGGTAGGAATATATTTGTCTATGAATTAATTTTTCAAAGATTTTGGAGAGAAGGGGTAAGTTAGATATCGGCCTGTAGTTATTCAGGTCTGTTTGATCTCCTCCTTTATGTATTGGGGTGACCCTCGCTATTTTGAGTATTGATGGGAAGGTAGAGGATTCAATGGATTTGTTAAAGAGTGTTGCAATAATTGGTGAGAGAACTTGAGAGGCTTTTTTGTATATAAAAGGTGGTAAGTTATTTAGGTCACCTGCTTTGTTTTTTAATGTGTTGATTATAAGTGAAACTTCTATTGGGTTGGTTGGGGCTAGGAATAGTGTGTTCGGATAGGTGCCAGTGAGATAGTCGTTAGGTGGAGTATTTTAACTTGAGATTTTGCTTGCCAGCTTTTTACCTATGGTGGAGAAGAAATCATTGAGTTTGTTTGCTGTTTCAATAGGTGGGAGTAGGGGTTCATCTGGTTTTGTTAGCTTGATTGTTCTGTTTGTGGATATCTTTTTAGTTCCTAGAATTTCAGATAGGGTTTTCCAGGTCTTTTTTATATCACCTTTTAAGTTATGTAATCTGTTCTCATAGTACAATTTTTTTGACCTTCTTATCAGACTCGTTAGGTTTGATGAGTAGCGTTTTGTTTGTTTGTTATGTTATTTTCCCCTATTTATCATCAAGGTTCTACATGTACTAGCATAGGGTATTTACTTAAAAGGTCTTAGGGTAAAAGGAGGATTTTTATAGGCTAAAAGATACTTACCTTACTCATGCTTAGCTGCTGCATCTGAAATCTTATTGGTCCTTTCACATTCCTCTCAAAAGGTTATTTAAATCAACATTATAAAAATAGTGCTATATTAAGGTATTATATACATATAATGTACAGGTCTCCACTCCTAAACATATAACCAGCATACCCCCAAAAGCACATGGCTCAGCTGCCACCTTTAACTCTCTCTTTATTAACATTCTTTAACCCTCCAGTGTCTTGATACACTGAAGATCACAGAATATCATGGTAACATCGATCTACATGCCCCATTACTTCTTGGACACTCATTCTGCCCAGAAACACAAGGTTAAGGTCAGCTAAATACAATACCAACTCACTGCATCAGCCATGTTCCAGGACCAGGAATTGTGGGAAAACAGGAGTCTCTCTAAGCTCCTCCCCCTCAAACATA
>WNWK01042050.1:0-16158 GCA_009830355.1 Cherax destructor | reverse complement strand
TTTATATGATGGTAGGATTGCTGGTGTCTTTTTTCTGTCTCATAAACATGCAAGATTTCAGGTATGTCTTGTTACTTCTACTTACACTTAGGTCACACTCACATTCATGTACAAGCATATGTATATACACACACCCCTCTGGGTTTTCTTCTATTTTCTTACTAGCTCTTGTTCTTATTTCCTCTTATCTCCATGGGGAAGTGGAACAGAATTCTTCCTCCGTAAGCCATGCGTGTCGTAAGAGGCGACTAAAATGCCGGGTGCAAGGGGCTAGTAACCCCTTCTCCTGTATATATTACTAAATGTAAAAGGAGAAACTTTCGTTTTTTCTTTTGGGCCACCCTGCTTCGGTGGGAAACGGCCGACGTGTTGAAAGAAGAAGAAGGATTGCTGGTGTGTCTTTTCTGTCTCATAAACATGCAAGATTTCAGGTACATCTTGCTACTTCTACTTACACTTAGGTCACACTACACATTCATGTACAAGCATATATATACACACCCCTCTGGGATTTCTTCTATTTTCTTAATAGTTCTTGTTCTTATTTCCTCTTATCTCCATGGGGAAGTGGAACAGAATTCTTCCTCCGTAAGCCATGCGTGTCGTAAGGGGCGACTAAAATGCCGGGAGCAAGGGGCTGGTAACCCCTTCTCCTGTATATATTACTAAATGTAAAAGGAGAAACTTTCGTTTTTCCTTTTGGGCCACCCTGCCTCGGTGGGAAACGGCCGACGTATTGAAAGAAAGAAAGAAGGATTGCTGGTGTCTTTTTTTTTCCTGTCTCATAAACACGCAGGATAACAGGTTACTTCTAATTACACTTAGGTCACACTACACATGCATGTACAGTGGTACCTCGAGTTACGATGGTCCCCAAAATCGCCCTTTTATGTAAGTTTATTTTTTTAAATGCTTTTGTAAGTATATTTTTGGGGGTGTAAAAGGACTAGTCTATTTTACATTATTCCTTATGGGGATAAATTCGTTTGGTAATGGCACTTGAACAGCATTCTCGAACGAAAAAATATCGTAACTCGAGGTACCACTGTACTAGCATATATATATCACACACCCAACTGGGTTTTCTTCTATTTTCTTAATGGTTCTTGTTCTTTATTTCCTCTTTTCTCCACGAGGAAGTGGAAAAAAAAATTCTTCCTTCGTAAACCATTCATGTTGTAAGAGGCGACTAAGATGTTGGGAGCAAGAGGCTAGTAACCCCTTCTCTTGTATATACAGTGGTACCTCGGTTAACGATATTTTTTCGTTCCAGAATGCTGTTCAAGTGCCATTACCAAACGAATTTATCCCCATAAGGAATGATGTAAAATAGACTAGTCCTTTTAGACCCCTAAAAACACACTTACAAAAGCATTTAACAAAAAAAACTTACATAAAAGGGCGAGTTTGGGGACCATCGTTAACCGAGGTACCACTGTACAGTGGACCCTCGGTTAACGAATACCCCGGAAATCGTGCAATTATGTAAGTATAATTTTGTAAGTTCTTGTGGAAGTGTATTTTTGGGGGTCTGAAATAGACTAACCTACGTGAAATTTTTCCTTAAGGGAGTAAATTCGTTCGGTAATGGCACTTGAGCAGACTTCAGGAGTGAAGTTTTTACGAAACTCGGGGGTCCACTGTATTACTAAAGTTAAAAAGAGAAACTTTTTAGGTCACCCTACCTCGGTTTGTTGAAAAAAGAAAAAAAATATAAACTAAGTGATAGTTCTTAATGCTATAACCTAAGATGCAAGCAGCAGTGAAAAATGACATTGATGAAAAATCATTCCAAGAGATGTTTTGCTCTGTGTAAAGCTTTATTAAGTCATGATAAAGCTCGACAAAGAGTGAAAAATAAACCCAACAAAAGTTTGTTCTGCAGTGTGTCTTTTCCTTACTACTGTAAACAAATGGATCCACAAAAGTAGAAAATATGGAAGAAGTAAAGTCATAAGATATTCCCAAAATATGCAACACAATTCCCTAACACTTACTAACCTTAATGTATGAGTGCAAGATGTCATCCCGGCCTGCCTCATACACCTGATCAATAACATGAACCATTACCCTCGTCACATTTGTAGCAACCTCTGGGCCGCCATTGAGAAGGACGCCTAAAAGCTGGTTAAGCAGTGTAGGAAGGAAGGCAATAATGGTTCCAACTTCCAAAGCATGCAGGGCCTGTATGAACAAAATATATTTGAAAGAAAAATATTGATAAATGTAGATACAGTATTATGAGTTATACAGTACCTTTACCTTTGATATACCTTTGATGTTTCGAGAGCCTCACTACTCTCGGAGCCCAGCCATGGACCAGGTTCGTCTGATGCTTGCCTGGTCAACCAGGCTGTTGCTGCTGGAGGCCTGCTGCCCCACATATCTGTCACAGCCTGGTTGATCTGGCACCTGGTGAAGATATGTACTTGTCCGGTTTCCTCTTGAAGGCTTCTACACTTGTTCCAGCCGTGTTTTTGATCTTCTGGTAAGATGTTGAATAGTCTGGGGCCACTAATGTTGATACAGTGTTCCCTTATTGTCCCCACCACACCCCTGCTCCTCACTGGGTTTATTGTGCACTTCCTCCCATATCTCTCACTCCAGTATGTTGTTATGTCAATGTGCAGATTTGGGACCAGGCCCTCGAGTACTTTCCAGTATAAATAAATAATAAACACAGGATTACATTATCTTCTTAATGGTTCTATTTTTTCTACAGACACTGTCTAACTGTAGATTATGACAACTGGATATATTCCACAATTACCAATTAACCAATTAGTTGGAGATGAAACTAGATGATTCATTGGTTGGATCCTTATAAAATCCACAAGAGACATGATAAAAGTAATGGACAGAATGAAACATTGTCTTGTTACATCTGCAATTTGTGTGCAAGTTGTGAATTGTTTCAGCTATGGTACTGTGATTTTCATTCTCTTTGGATATAATCCTCAGTGATTAAAGCATTACTAAATACAAATATTCAAAATGATTGTTGTATTCAGAGAATTATTGCCAATTACTCTACAAGTAAAATTCACACTTTAGTATATTAAGAACAAATGAAGATTTCACTGCCTTTGCATGCTGACAAGTAGCAGTTGAAAATAAACCTGGTTTGATAAAGAAAAATTCTAAACAATACCTACTTTTAGATTCTTGAGTGTTTCCACATCCATGGGTTGAGAAGATCTTGGACTAGAAGCAGCACAGGCTCCACCAGAAGAGCTGACCAGGGGAAGAAGAGAGGCACTGGAGTGAAAGAAGTTGTGCAGATGTTGATCTGCACTTAAAACGGTGGAGACTAAGCGCATAGACACACGAAAGACATTCTTCTGGTTATCCACCCAACGTACTTCTGGTCCAGCAAACTAAACAAAAAACATATACAGAATATCAAGGATATGACATGTTCTACTTTGATATAATATGTAAAACAAAATACCAGATAAATAATGGGTAAGGGTAATACAGGTTCAAGCTGCTACAATATTAAAGTACAATATATTATTTCAGTCAACACTAAAAAACAATTAAATTTTCAGATGGATTTGTAGGAGTGACCTCAACATATAAACTTTACTGCCATATTGATTGAACTCATTTTTTTTTTTTTTTTGACCTTTAATACTGGGAGTTAATCATTTTTGAACTACTGGTATGCAAATAGTTTTGTCTAGCAATTATATGGTACAGTGTATATAATACTATCTCTTGACTCCAGGGATCATTGAACCCCAGTTCTCCTGAATTGAAAAGGAAATACATTATTACAGGAATATAAACTACTGTATAAAGAAACACACAGGAAAGTACAGTAAAGATAAATGAATAGTAAATATGTATAAGTTTGCAATATATAGCTACTATTTAACAAGTTCATGAGAAAGAAAAAGATCAACAATCCTGCCAGGGTGCAAAACATTTAATAGGCTTCCATTTTACATTCATATAGCAGGACTGTAAGTAACTTTTATGAAGGGATTCAGGAAAACAGATTACGTATATGAACTTCGAGTCCTGGGGGACCTGCAATCTGAAAAGGGGTGTGGATGTTGCAGGTCATCTGAATTATGATATATGCATACTTCTGGTAAGACAACCATGTACTAAATGACTTATAATAAAAGTATTTCTTTTTAAGTTTACCTACCTTAGTGGAAGATGACTGGTGGTTTGAAACAAAATAAAAGTACAGCAGGTTAGGTTTCAGGCTACTGCTGTAAAGCGAAAATCGCTGTACAGTAGTTTTCCCTCTCAAATGCATATAAAAGCCCAGTAACATGTTTACACTATCATATATTAAGTGAGCAATAGAGCTAGGTCTGAAAAATGCACATACAGTACACACATTACTTAAAATATTTTCGTCCTTAGCTTATAGTGAGTGATGAAAATATTTATTTTAGGAAGTCTGGGTAAATGACGAATGGGTATAACTGAAAACTGCTGCATTAGCAAAACACTGTAAAGTGGGGCCCTCCTGTATTACCTCCATGGATGATTACTCTCTATAAACCTGAGAATGATGTCCAGATAACCTCAAACTAGTTAAACAATGTAATTTCTAGATGCTTAAAATGCTAGAAGCAAAATGCCAATTACCCTTTATCATTTGTCCAGCCATTTTAGAAGAAGGAGAGGTGCATTAGATTTACAATAACACATGTTGATCACATTTTTTATGTGGTCTCTGTTTTTCACATTCCTTCTCTGCCTTATCTATTTAACTGGTGTTGGATTGAACAACAATGAATAATGTTGGAAGCTGAATAACCTATCAATGGATAAGTAATACATACTCTATTATACTAAAAATACTGGAAATGAAAAAAATGTTTAGGGGGAGGGAAATCAACCTGCTTTGGTGGAAAATGACTGAGGAAAATTCAGTTCCTCACAAAAAAATATATTGGTAAAGGAAAATAGTTTTTACTGACTTACAAAAAGGAATGAAATTAAATAAGCAATGAAATTAAATAACTTACTCCTTTCCCAAGGCCAAGAGGTTCAATAGAGAGGTATTTGGCTGGCAAGTGAGCAGCTACAGGAAGGATTTGCTCTTCTGTGATAATTCTTCCTTTTAATGTGAGTGGCAACCATGAATATCCAACCACAGTTTCAACTGGCACATCTCTCTTTCCTGCTTTGGCTGCCTCGATAGCAACATGTGAGAAGGTAAAGAGAAGATGATGCAGAGAAGTAAGATTGTGAGGTAACAAAATCTTCACTTCATCACCCCACTCAGGCCAGGTGTTGTGGTGCAGTACTACTGTTGACATCTGAGCCATCAAGGTTCCTGAACCTGGACGCCCATAGATTGCTCGCAATGGAGTAGCACCTTCGGCATCAGAGTCCCGAAGTTCGACAGTGCAAACCAAATTTCTGGCTCGACTGAAACTCTTCTGATTCTCATAATTTAAGAAGTGGGGATACACATGCAAGTGATTGCAGTAGCTCACATATGGATGGATGTCATCAATGTGGCTGCTTGGAAACTCCTGCACTTCCACTGTTGGCTCATGAGTAGGAGGATTGGGAAATGGTTTGACTGGCTCCAGAGCAGGAGTCAGTGAATCTGAAAGCAATGTACATACATACATACAGTATATATTGCTGTGCTGAAAATTTGTAATAAATAAATGTAACAGTTCAACAGAGTGATCAGGATTCAAATTCATGGTCTGGGATTATTTGCTTGTCATTCTGCAGTACAGTTGACTAAGGTAACAGGTTGATAATCCCAGACTGTTGTTTTGAAGCCTGATTATTCCAGTGAAAATATATTCTTGTGTTTTGAATATGCAGTACTGTGTAATTAAAAGCAGGTAAAAACTGCCCTCATGGAAAAATGTCACAAAGGGGTTCACACAAGGATGAGTACTTATCCAATTATGTTTCTAATTTATGTAAATAATTTGCCAAATTAAATGACTACTTTACTGTATAGGAAGTGAGGATAATGCAAAAAAAAATTTATGCAAAAGGTGAAGACAAAATGACTGCAAATTTCTGAGAGGCCATGGTCAAACAAAACAAGTGTGAAAGATCAATGAATAATGGAATTAATATAGGCAAATGTCACGTAGTTGAAATGGGAGAGAGAAAAAACACATTAATATAGAATGTAAAAAAAAAAAATATTGAGCATGAGAATTATAGAGAATTAGGAAAATTGCAGACAACAGTGTGGTATAAGATGATCACATCAGAGTAGTGAGAAGCTCATATGTTACATTTTGCTGGCTAACATCAAATAGCCTCATAAACTGTTCACAGTACAAGTTAAGCTTAAATATGACTATGTATTGGTATTGTGGTGTCCACACTAAAGTAAGGCCCTGACTTATGAAAAAGCTGTGTTCCCAGGGTTTCAATTTACAATCAAGTTGTCTGTAACTTTTAAAGCTTTTTTTTTTAAACTCAATGGCAGTCTTCTGCCAAGGCAGGGTCACCAAAGAAGGAAACACATTGACCATCATTCATTCAATCACTCTCTTGCCAGACGTGTAAAGACATCACAATTCAGATTACCCTCAGACTGCAACATTTTCACCTCTACTTCGGAGAGCAGGCACTATCTTTCTCACTTCCAGAACTTAAGACTGGTATTTATAAAACAAATATTTTACTGAATAACATACTACAAAATAAGTCTAATGGCATGCTACAAAATAGCCCCCAGAAGCTAAAAAATATGAATTACAAAGAAAATTTTAAAACACTGAAAATGCCTTCATCAGTAAATAGGAGGCAAAAGAGACATGATAACTATATAAGACCATTAAAGAATACAAAAAAAAAGGAAAAACAATTAACATTTTTAGTAACGTACACAGAGAAGAAAACAAGAGGCTAAAATAGTAAACAGCAAAAAAAAAAAAAAAAAAAAGGGGTGCCAGGACAACAGAAAATATTTATTCACAAATAGCAGAAGACTGCTGTAATGGGATTCAAGAAAGGGTGCAGTAAATTTTGAAAAAAAAAAAAAGGGGCACATTAAGGAAGAAGGCCATGCCAGTTTCTTGAAAAAATGTTTTGTGGCTTTCTAAAAACCACTTGAAATATGCAAATTTCTTGATTACAGAAAGACTTATGTATTCACTACAGTACATCCTTATTCATTAATTTCAATCTTTTACCGATGGGGTTCATAAAAAGATTCACCATTTTAAGCATCACAAGACCACTGCAGGGCACCTTTACATTTTTGCAGTGTGATTGGGGCAATTGTGGAAAGTACTGTATGTACAATTTATGATTAAACTTTGAAATTTATTCTAACACGTTGTTTTTCGACTAAATGCAATTCTTTTGGTGAATGTGGTGGATGCTCATATTTTATGGTAAAAAATAAATACAAAATGTGTATTTTTGTACATTGTGAAAAATTAAAAATAATGAATAAAAGTTACAATACCATGGTAGGTATAATTCATAATTATTATTATTATAATCAAATAGAAGCGCTAAACCACAGGGGTTATACAGCGCTGCAGGTTATTGTAGGATGCAGGGAGAGTGGGTTGTAAGAGGGAGATGGATGATTAGTAGGGTATGGAGTGCAGCATGACGGTGGATAGTGCAGGGATAGAGGGTAGCAAGAGATCGAGGTAGAAGGGACTGAGGGAGGTGCTAGAGGTATAATCTTCAGAGTTTGTGTAGTAAGTCAGTTTCTGTCAAAAAGTCAACAAGAGAGTCAGGATTAAAGGCGGGTCCATCTGCAAGAAGGGAAGGTAAAGAAAGGGCCGCAGAGCGAAGACGTCGTTGGAGTTAAATTCTGCGTGCTCGTTGATAGAGTGGGCAGTTCAGCAGAATATGTCGAACAGACACTGGAACCTGACAATGCTCACAGAGAGGGGCAGGGAGCCTCTCCATGAGATACCCATGAGTAAGACGAGTGTGGCCGATGCGAAGACGGGAGAGTGTAGTCTCCCAACCTCGACATTGGTGACAAGAAGAAGGCCAGAAACCTATAACCGGTTTAATAGAATGAAGTTTGTTATTCATCAGGTCAGACCAGCATTGTTGCCAACGGGTGCGAAGGTGGGTAACAATGACCGCAAAATAGTCCGTGAAAGGAACACCTCTATATGAAACTGGAAGGTCATGTACTGCTGACCGCGCAGCAGTGTCTGCCTGTTCATTGCCCTGTACGTCAACATGACCAGGGACCCAACAAAAGACAATATCTTTATGCTTGCTAAAGATACGGCGTAACCAAAGGTGGATACGAAGAACTAGGGGGTGAAGTGTATCAATTTTACGGATAGCCTGTAAAGCACTAAGGAAGTCTGAAACGACCACAAATGGTGATACAGGCATAGATGCAATACGGATAAGTGCCACAAGAATGGCATACAATTCAGCCGTAAATATGCTAGCCGAGGGTAATAGATGCCCTCGTACGGCCTGTCCGGAAACACTGCTGCGAATCCGACGCCGTCAGATGACTTTGAACCATCGGTGTATACTGCGATGGCATGGGAATGAGACGGAAATGGTCTAGAAAGAAAGAGCGAGAAGCCGCCGTAGGTAGTTGGGCTTTCGCGCAAGGTAGAGGAATAGAACAGACACGGACAGCAGGAACTTCCCAAGGGGGTAGAGGAAAGGGTGAAGCCACATGAACATATAAAGGCGGAAGCTGAAGGGAAGACAAGAGTGAATGCAGACGAAGAGAAAAGGGACGAAGTAAACAGGGGCGACGAACAAATAACGAGCGTCTACTAACATCTGTGACAATCCTATACATGGAAGGATTGCCGAGGTCATGAGAGCGAACATAATAGCGAATGCAATGTGCATCTCGAAGATCGGACAAGGATGGAATGTTCGCTTCTACATAGAGGCTCTCAACCGGGGAAGAACGAAAAGCACCAAGGCATAAGCGTAATCCCTGGTGATGGATGGGATTAAGGCTGGAAAGAGTGGCTGCTGAATATATCTGGTCACCATAATCGAGTTTCGATAAAATTAGGGCCGAATGTAGGCGAAGGAGAGTTCTACGATCAGCCCCCCATGAAAGATGTGCGAGGGTTTTAAGGAGGTTCAGCCGGCTATGACAAGTCACCTTCAGAGAGGTAATGAGAGGTTTCCAGGACAATCTGCGGTCAAACAGGAGGCCAAGAAACCTGACTGTATCACGTTCTGGGATACGTGAGCCGTATAGGTACAATGGATGATCAGAGACCACTGAACGTCTAGTGAACGTAATTTGATGAGTTTTGCCACTAGAAAATTTAAACCCGTGAGTGGTGGCCCAATCAGAAACCTGGTTGATGGCATGCTGGAGGGAAACTGCAATGAGGTGACAGTCAGCACCTGCACAAGCTATAGCAAAGTCATCCACATAGAGCGATGACCAAATATTGGATGGGAGAACAGATGCCAGATTATTTATAGCAAGCAGAAAGAGTGTTGTGATCAGAATACATCCCTGGGGGACACCTTCAGCTTGGACAAATTCCGGGGAGAGTTCATTACTAACCCGGACCCGGAAATGTCTGTCAGTTAAGAAGGCCTTAAGAAAGAATGGTAGGTTGCCTCGGAGGCCTAAGGAGTGGGCCTGGGCCAAGATATTATATCTCCAAGTTGTGTCATAAGCCTTCTCAAGGTCGAAAAAGATAGCGATAACCGAATGGTTATTCGCAAAGGCATTACGAATATACGTATCCAAGCGCAGCAAGGGGTCAATGGCAGAACGACCCTTATGGAAGCCATATTGACTAGGGGAGAGACTATTGTGAGTCTCTAAATACCACATCAAATGTCTATTAACTAGACGTTCCATCACCTTGCAAATTGCACTGGTAAGAGCGATGGGACGGTAGTGAGAGGAATCACGTCCCGTAGTACCTGGTTTTCGAAAAGGGAGAACAATAGCAGACTTCCACAGCTGGGGAAGAACTCCTTGCGACCATATGAGATTAAAGAGTCGTAAGAGGACAGTAAGAGCAGACTGATGTAAATGCTGTAGCATACGAATATGTATGCCGTCTGGCCCAGCTGCCGATGATCGGCAAGCAGAGAGTGTTGCCTCCAGTTCTTGAAGGGTAAAAGGCACATTATAGGATTCTTCTCTAAGAGAAGAAAAATCTAAGGGCTTTACCTCGCTGGCAGACTTAGAAGAAAGGAACGAGGGGCATAGATGTAGCCCCTGAGAAATGCGGACAAGATGATTACCAATTTCAGTGGCAACGGCAAGAGGGTGTGCTATATCGACACCAGCAACCTGAAGAACAGGAGCCGGGTCGGGGGAGAATTTACCACTCAATTTCCGCACTTTCTTCCAGACTGCACTCATCGAGGAAGCCGAAGTGAAAGTAGAAACGTAATCTCGCCAGCAAGTGCGTTTAGCATCACGTATGACACGGCGAGCAATAGCTCTCTTCTGCTTGAAATCAAGGAGTCTCTCTGTGGTTCTGTTATACCGATACCTGCCCCATGCAGCGCGTTTCAAACGCACTGCCCGAGCACAAGTAGGAGACCACCAAGGCACGCACTTCTGAGGATGTTTGCCCGAGGTTTGGGGAATAGAATGTGAAGCCGCTGTGAAGATGGAGGACGAAAAGAGATGTAAAACCTCATCAATGGAGGACGAGGTAGGAACCTCATGAAAGGCAGTAAGATGTGCGTAAAGGTCCCATTTCGCCCGGTCAAATTGCCAGCGTGGGCAATGAGGAGGTGGAGAAAACAGAGGGGACTTTAGGATAATTGGGAAATGATCGCTGTCATGTAAGTCCGGGAGGACAGACCAGGTGAAGTCAAGGACAGTTGATGAAGAGCAGATGGAAAGATCGATGCAGGAGAAAGAATGAGTTCGGGGATCAAAATGGGTAGGAGTACCCGTATTTAAAACATGGAGGGGAAGAGAAGCAAGAAATGCCTCCAACTGAATGCCACGGGAGTCATAGTGCGACCCTCCCCAGAGAAAGTGGTGCGCGTTAAAATCGCCAAGTACAGTGGACCCTCGGTTAACGAAATTAATCCGGTCCAGGAGCTATTACTTAATCTGAATCTTTCGTTATCTGAAACCTTATTTCCCATAAGAAATAATGTAAATACAATTAATTCGTTCCACAAAAAATAATCACTCAAAAAAAAAAAAAAATAATAACATTTACTTACCTTTATTGAAGAGTTGCAAGCATCTGGAAGGTAGAGTTGCTGACAGGGGCAGGGTGTTAATGGTTGGAAGGAAATCCCCTCCAAAAGGACTTCAGGTAACAAGTCCCTCTCTGGGGTTACTTCCCTTCTTTTTCTTTAATGCATGCCCTACACTCGCATGCCTGCTACACTCCCTGCATGCCTGCTACACTCCCTGCATGCCTGCTACACTCCCTGCATGCCTGCTACACTCCCTGCATGCCTGCTACACTCCCTGCATGCCTGCTACACTCCCTGCATGCCTGCTACACTCCCTGCATGCCTGCTACACTCCCTGCATGCCTGCACACTCCTGCAGCCCGCCCCTGCATGCCTGCTACACTCCCTGCATGCCTGCTACACTCCCTGCATGCCTGCTACACTCCCTGCATGCCTGCTACACTCCCTGCATGCCTGTTACACTCCCTGCATGCCTGCTACACTCCCTGCATGCCTGCTACACTCCCTGCATGCCTGCTACACTCCCTGCATGCCTGCTACACTCCCTGCATGCCTGCTACACTCCCTGCATGCCTGCTACACTCCCTGCATGCCTGTTACACTCCCTGCATGCCTGCTACACTCCCTGCATGCCTGCTACACTCCCTGCATGCCTGCTACACTCCCTGCATGCCTGCTACACTCCCTGCATGCCTGCTACAATCCCTGCATGCCTGCTACACTCCCTGCATGAATGCTACACACTCTGCATGAATGCTACACTCTCTGCATGAATGCTACACTCCCTGCATGCCTGCTACCACTGGGGTGCCACTAGGAAGCTTCTTTGGACCCATGGTGACTTATTTCACAGTGACAATCACTAAACCACCAAAAAAGACACCAAATATATTGTGAATCTTTGAAAGAGCGCGCTAGGTAATGTTCTCTCAATGGTAAACAACGCTTCACTGGCGTCCTGTGCTTGCGCGGAGCAGGCGGACACGTCTAATACCTTTCGGTAACCGAGGAATTTTTCGCTAACCGATTCCGAAAAAACCTTACGTTTTCCGAAACTTTTGTTAACGGGACCTTTCGTTAACCGAGGGTCCACTGTAATAGAAGGGGTGGCGGTAAGGAAGAAACCAGAAAATCAACATCTGGGATAGACAATGCCCGCGAAGGGGAGAGATATAAAGAACAGAGTGTATACCACTTATTCAAGTGGATACGGGCTGCGGTGTAATGTAAGGAAGAAGGGACATAGAGCTGACGGTATGGAACACCAGTGCGTATAAGGAGAGCACTTTCGTTAAAGGTTCCATCGGAAAAAGGATCCGATGAATATAACAAATTATATCCTGAAAAGGGCCTGATAACAGTGGATTGTAATTTGGGTTCTTGCAAACAGACCCCAATAGGGAAAAACTGGGAGAGCAACACCTGAAGCTCACCCCTGTTACCCCTGAGGCCTCGGATATTCCACTGCAAATAAGCCATGATTTATGGAGAAAAAGATAGAAGTGGAAGTGAGAGGAAGCTATGGACTAGGGTTAGAAAAGTCCACGTGTGGAGGCAGCGGAAGACCTGTAATCAGAGAGGGAGGAGGACGTTGTGAAGGAAGGGGGGGTTGAGACGAAGAAGAGATGAGGAACCTCAGATGGAGTAGTGTCCATCATCGGCCCAGTCTCTGAAATATATTCTGCAATAGCTTCCAGTGTTTCGGAAGTCAAAGATGCAGAATGGGAGACTACATTAGAAATGGAAGAAACTATCGGGGAGTCTATAGACTGTACTAAAGTAGAGGACGAGGAGGTAGAAGAGGAAACTGTCGTAGGGACTTGGGAGGGGACAGGGGATGAAGGTAGTGTATGAGGAGGAGGATGAACCTCCACACACGTTACAGAACTAGTCGGAGGCGAAGAACCTGGCAATAGGGATTTTTTACCGGGCTTATAAGAGGGGGGGCGCTGAGGTTTAGGTGAAGGACAAGGACGTGTAGACTCAGAACTGTGCGAGTGAATAGAGGAAGGAGTGTGGATAGTATGGGAAGGCGAGGTAGGGACCTCGGAGCCAAGAACATCAAAAGGATTCAAGACAGGGGTGACTGAGGATGAGGCGACCACAGAGGAAGCCGTGGAAGTTGGGACCCCAGAAGCGGGGCGACGTTTAGCAATGCGAGAATAGGAAATACGGGGAAGTTTCCCTTGAAGGCGAAGATGAGAGACAGCCATAGCATATGAGAAGCCTTCCGCCTCTTTGAGACAACGGATTTCCCGCTCATTCAGGTAAACCTGACAACGGCGAGAATATGAAGGATGTGCCTCATGACAGTTAAGGCAAGAGGGAGGTAGAGTACAAGAAGAACTGGCATGGTTGTCAGCACCACAGACTGGGCATTCGGCCATGGACCTGCAATATTTTGCTGGATGACCAAAACGCCAGCAGTTTCTACACTGCTGCGGTTTAGGGGTCACCTTTCAAACTTGTAAACGTTGACCTGCAATGTAGACCGAAGGTGGCAGTTCTCGGCAGTCAAACGTTAAACGAGCTATATTGCAAGGATAACGTCTTCGCTTATTGGCTGGGAGGACAAAAGTGTAAACTTTAAGGATAGGGAGTTCTTGGAGCTCAAGCTGCTCGAAAATGTCATCACCACATGTCTGGAAATTCCGTTGGACAATGGTGTGGGGCAAAATGACAGAACCACAACAAGAATTGAGGGAATGGTGCTTGTCAATAGTAACAGGAGTAGTATCAATGGTTGTAAGAAGAGAAAGATCGCGAGCTTGGCCAGCATTCTGGACCGTGATGATGCGAGTGCCGCTCTTGAGAGCGTGAAATGAGATGTTTTGACCAACATGGCGTAGCAGAGCCTTACCAATACTATGGTCTGAAAGATAGGTATTAGGAGAAGTCGGTCGAAGAGTAAAAAACTTTGTCCATTGAGTAGTTTGAAATAGAGAGTTTAAGGGAAGTGAGTGACGAGCTGGTCGTTTCTGAGATGAACGAGAAGGAAGCGTCGAATCGTCATGTGTGGGTCTTGGTCGTTTGGGTGTGGGACCAGGGGTGGTCCGATGGGAGACGGGCGAGCGATTCGAAAATTGCCACACCGTCGAGGGAGAAGCCGGAATCAAGGTCAGAGAAGAGCGAAGGTCAGACGTATCGAAAGGGCCAGTCGGGTCCCTGGTACCTGAAGCAGGTGACGAACCGGCACCAGCAAGAGGTACAGGGGCATGAGAGGTGTCCAAAGAGTTGTCCGTTAACGAGGCAGGGTCAGTACTGGGTGCGGTATCAGGAAGGGGCCCGGGGGTAGTGGGTTCATGGATTGGGTCAGCCATGGTTAGGTTACTTCTTTCTTTTTATTTTTAAGAAAAAAAAAGAAAGAAGAAAATAAAAATAAAAAAAAGAATAAAAAAAGGGGGAACGTGGAGGAATAGCTCCTAGGAGGAATGAAAGGGAGCGCAAATCCCCCTCCGTGCCCAAGAGGACCTCAACACCGCAAGTAGTGCAGATGCTGCATGGAACCCGTGCCATACCCTACCCTTCATGCCAGTAAACCAGCAATCCGGGATAGCAACCTCACATCCACCGAGCCATCTCGGCGGACAAAAGAGAGGCGGCCGGATATCCGCCCAAAGCATACCGCCTTCGGCCACCACCCCGGAATCCGAAAGGTGGCCTCCAGAGATACACCCGTCGCCCGAAAGATACCCAAAGCCACCCCCGGGTGACCGGAGAGGATCGGGACATCCCCAGGCGATCCAGATTCCACGGCAAACTACACCACCGCCAAGGACCTCAACGGAATGGGATGGACTACGATACCCTTCCCCTACCTAGGAACTAGAATGCCTGAGGAGAGAAGCTCCCAGGGTAAAACTGGGAAGGAAATAAGGGAGGGATGAGGAGGAGGAGGAGGAGGAAAGGGAAAAGGGAGGATGGGGAAGATGGGAAAAGGGAGGGGGATTGGGGGTATAGGTTCGGTCTGAGGAAGAAGACCAAGAGGTCCAATTCCTCAGACCGATAGCCTCTTACCACGACAAGGAGCCCCCTTAAAGAGGTATAATTCATAAATAACCCACCCTTAGACCAGAAACTTTTGTAAATGTTTTGGTCTGTCCTGGTCTTCTATGGTTTTACTTGTTCAACTGTGACAAACTGAAATATCATCTAAAACTTTTTCTCTAAATGTGGGTTATTTGTGAATCAATAAGGATTGATTTTATAATTTTTTATGAAATGCACTGATTTTTAAATATGATCATTTAATTTATGATAGACTGAATAATGACATGGAGCACCAGAAGATTAGACCTGCTCTTGTAGCTACAAACAGTAGTCACAAACAGTGACAAGCAAATCTGCTTGTCTGCTAAAACACTGACCAAAAGTATTTGCCCTAATTGTACTTTATTTCCTTCCATCCCCAAAGTCATGCTTCATTAACCAATGTACAATAGGACCCCCATATCCATGGGGGATACATTCCAAGGACCTGCCACAGATACTGAAACTGCGAATAGTAGCGAACCTTATATGTAAGTTGTTTTTCAGTTACATACATACCTATGATAAAGTTTAATTGATAAATTATGCACAATAAGTAGAAAATCAGTAATTTTTTACTGACAGAAAGCATTTCATGGCTTTTCTTAGGTTTTGAAGACCTGCCAGCATCACTACTTTTGCATTTTGAGGCCATTATTAAGGAAAATTATGGGCTATTTTCTGGCCACGGTAAACTGTGGATAACTGAAACAGTGGATACTGGACCTGTGGATACGGGGGTCCTACTGTACTCAAAAGGAGTACGAGTGATATTGGGTGTCAGAAATTTCCAATGCAAAAAATCTGTGATGATATTCAAGATAACAATGAATATTTTTATTGGGAGCAATGATAGCTGAGAAAGTAGAATACATTATCTGAACATTCAAATATTTATAAACAGTTCATAAAGCTTTGTGTCTTTCATAAGTGCAATAAAAATGTGTACTAGTATGATATCTATGCAGCTTATAGAAATGTGACTCTGTGGCTTATCAGGGAAAATGATGTTTCTAG